>CM024759.1:93176170-93247880 GCA_014218235.1 Colocasia esculenta | reverse complement strand
GGATTTCTAGATTAGGGCTAGGGCCTTCCAGACTAGGGTAGGACCTTCCAAGATTTTCTTGGGGTTTCTGAAGATCTTTGGTAATTTTAATTGACCCTTCATAATATTTAAATATAAACTTTTAACTCTCAAGTTTCAAAAATTATAATTTATCTATTTCACCCCTATGTCAAGCTAATCTTTACTTACATGACCTTCAACTGAGATTCTAAAGACAGTTCTAGAGGACTTTAGGTTTAACTTAAGTCCCAGTAAAATTGGTCAATTACAATGTAAACCGTACACCATTCTCAAGGAGCACATGAATATTTTTGCTTGGTTGGAGGACAAGCTACCTAGTGTCAACCCTGAGTCCATCACCCATTGCCTTAATTAGCATGGATGTTTAAGCTCAACTTGTCAAGAAAATGAAGTAGGTCCTCAACAAGGAGTGACAAGACGTCATCTATAAGTAACTTCAGTAGGTCGACGGGCAAGGATCTTATTAGAAATCTAATACCCAACTAAGTTGATTAATGTCATCCTTGTCAAGAAGACCTTTGACAAGCAGAGGATGTGTGTAGACTTCACCAACCTCAACAAGGCCTATTTGAAAGATAGCTATCCTCTTCCTCGAATCAACTAGTTAATTAATGCCACCTCGGGGAATTAGCTATTGAGCATTTATGATGCCTACTATGGCTATCATCAGGTCAGGATTCACATTGTCAATGAGAAGAAGAAAACCTTTATCATCAACCTCGATGTTCATTACTATACCAGGATGTTGTTCAAGGTAAATGACGCTAAGATGACTTGCCAATGCCTTGCCAACAAAATGTTCAAGACCCAGCTTGGCAAAAAGATGGAAGTCCATATAGAGGACATGTTGGTGAAGAGCTTGCACATCGAGTATCACCTTGTTGACCTGTGACAAATGTTCGCCAATCTTCAACTATATAAGATGAAACTCAACCCCAAGAAGTGTAAATTTTGTGTTACATTGGATAAGTTCCTTGACTTCTTCATTAGTTAGCATGGAATCGAGGCCACCACGGAGAAGATCTAAGCCATCCTTAATATGCAGCCTCCGAGAATAGTGAGGGAGATCCAACATCTCAATGGCCAACTTGTGGCCCTAAGTAGCTTTGATCTCTACCTCAGCTGAACGATGCTTACTGGTCTTTACCACCATGAAGACTGAGAAGGCTTTAGGTGGATGGAAGATTATTAAAAGGCCTTCAATGATCTGAAGGCTTGCCTCACCTTGATACTAATTTTGTCCAAACTTATCCTGGTGAGACTCTTTATCTCTACCTCTTTGTCACCCCTTGAACCATCATCTCGATGCTAGTGTGAAAGGATGACCAAAAGCAACATCCTATGTACAATGTCGGCAAGGTATTGTAGGGACTAAAGTTCTACTATCATCTAGCCAACTAAGTGGCTTTGGCCCTCATCATCTTGGATATCACCTTCCAATCACTGGCAGTTGCAAAGCACACTTGGCACCCTCAACCACTGCATTTATGAATACAACACCCTTGAATGTCACCTTCATAATGAGACATGTCAAACAATCACCTTCATGAATCTACCGTGAAAGGCTAAGAAGTGAAAATTTTCACAGCTGACAAAGGAATCTCACCTCCTCCCAAGACCTCTCAAAACCAAACCAACCCTTAAATGCAACAACTGGGATCCAAAAATCGAATAACAAGGATCCAAAAGACTGAGACATCACATAGGAAGGAGCTCTTAATAGGAGAAGAAAAGGAAAGGGGAATTGTCATAGGGACTTTATTCCCATATCGACTATACCCCTTTCCCTGCAACTCCAACGATCTTCAAAGGAAGGTCAATTGGCGCAAGCAAAAGGAGTTGGACATTGGTGGCACCTACATAGCTAATGGCTTATTTTCTCTCTTCTCTTCTCGAATCTTCCTATCTCCTTAGATTGAGCCAAAGTGAGCTAGATTAACTTGAACTATTGGAGTGTCAGCCCAAAAAACCCTTACCAAAATTGATTGTGCTTTCAGGTTAAATCGTCCTTAACTAGAAGAAGATGCTTGTGCTCTCCAGTACAAAGTATCCTCCCTATTAAGCTTTGGGCTCGTGCCTCCTAAAGTTAACCCATCACACAACCAAGTAGAAACCAGCCTCATCAAGTTCACTTTGTTGATGTGACTTGCTTAGAAGCATGTAATTTCTTCTATTCCCTTCCACTGTTGCTTTGGTTCACAATAGTCCTTCTTGGAGTCACCATTTACATCTCTGTTGGCTAGCTTACTTTTATGGACTTTGGTTCTCAGTCGGACATATATCTAATCCCCAACCTTTTTCTTTTGGAGCTATGGTGGCGACATGTACCCTGAAGATATTGTTCTAGATAAAAATCATTAGTGTAATGACATTTGCATTGAAACTTGGTACCCTTTCACCATTCAATGTAGCTAAGAGTGGTGTCAATCCACTTCACATGGCCTTGGCTAGTTAGACACCTAAGATCTATCCTAACCGATCTGCAAGTAAAGGACTCAATTGGCCCTTCAATCACCAAAAACTCAAGATGGAATTATGAGTACATTTGACCTACCATCCTATTTAGGTTCATTACCTAGAAGCTCATCACTGAGATGACACCTCAGCCTTTGCCAAAGGACATAGATCCCCCTATCACTCTTGTCTTCTTAAGTGGCATTCTGTTCCAATTGGAAGTCAAATGTGATGTGTTCCTAAGCATAGCATGCCACCTATCCAGTCGCCATGTGAGATTAGTCACATATTAAAAGTCCCAAGGAGAGTGAACCATGACCCTATATAAATGTTACAGTATATTGGGCAAGCATTAATTGCTCAATAATTATCCTAATTAGTATCAATATTAATCTAGATTTGATTTAAGCATTAGAGGGCCTTTCTCTCACCTTAGTCTGAGAGGCCCTCATGCTTTGCTTCCCTCGTGGATCATACTTGATTAGAAAGTCTAGCCACCACCCTGATAGTTTGGTTACGGCTCCTCTGATATGGCTCCCTAAAGAGACCTCTACATGTTTAGGTCGGCCATCCTTACCTTGACCTCGGATAAGTTAGTCGATAGTGATTTGGAGTGACATTGTGAATCAACACCCTTAAAAAAGGTGGAAACTTGATGTCCAGTCTAAAGTAGTGTTTATAATTAATTTTGATTTTAGAAACATATATATTCATCATCATAGGTCCAAAAGTAAGCAATACATGGATTACTGGCTCAATACTAACTAAAAATGTCAATTCAATTTAGTAGGGGTGTTCACTATTTGTTTCAAACTAAAAAATCAAATCAACCGACTAATTGGTTTGGTTCAGTTTGAAAATGGAAATTTTTTGTTTTGTCGCAAATCGAACCAAAAAATAAAAATCAGTTTAGTTTGGTTTTCGGGCTCATTTAAACTGAACCAAATTAATTAACTGAATTACAATAATAGATTTTTACGTATATATCTATCCAGTTTGTTCAATATATACATGAATATATATATATATATATTATGTAGGGTAATATGTTCATCAGTATTTAATACTTCATTTCAGATCTAATTTGATAGTGATTGATTAGAGAAACAAGTGGTTGAAGTCTTACTTGAGATTAATGGGCTCTAAAGATCCATTTATTTTCAGGTTAAACCAAACCAAACCAAACCAAAGGGTTCAGGAGACTTTGGTTTGGTTCGGGTTGCTCCTACGATTTATGTTAAAATGTTGAAAGAGAAAGACTTGGATCTATTAATGTATTGTGGGATCCACCCTCTTAAGTCCAAGGGTAGATAAGAGGCGGGCGGATGGAGTGGACAACAAGTCTTTCTCATGTTGAAAACCTAAAAGATCTCTTCATTTGATTTGCTTGTCAAAAGTAAAAGAAAACGGAATAATAGAAAATATTTATAGGAGAAATGTGTCACCAAGATTAAGAGTATTTTGGGTGAAAAGTCTAACTATGGAAGATGACTGTTTGGACTGGAAGTAAATAACCTACCAGTCCGCGAACTTATTAGAAAATAATTAGGGAGAATTAATAATTGCTCCCTGACAGAGGACTGACATTACTTTTCAGCCCTTGTCAGATTTCCCAACACCGCATGGTCTCTAGCTACTTTTTGTGAGATTTATTTTTAGGTCCCTCCCTACATAACTATGTAAGTTATGTAGGTTATGTAAGTATTTAAGTATGTAACTTGTACTTCACTAATTACATACTTACATAACTTATATAGTTACATACTTACCTAGTTACCTACTTACATAATTACATAACTTACATACTTACATAATTTACATGGTTACAGAGTTACATACTTACATAATCATATAACTCACATAGTTAGTGAAGTATAAGTTACATACTTAAATACTTATATAATTGCATAACTTACATAGTTACATACTTATATAGTTATGTAGGGAGGGACTTAAGAATAAGTCCCGCAAAAAGTAGAGACCATAATACACTGTTGAAAATTTTGACAGGAATTGAAAAATAATGTTAGTTCAGAGAGCAATTATTAATTCTCCCAAATAATTACTATGACCCCTATTCCCCCCCCCCCCCCCCCCCCAACCCAAAAAAAGAAAGAAAGAAAGAAAGGATGTGGACAGTATGGTTCATATATACATATGGCAGTACACAGGATGCCATGAACATGGGTATACAAAATTGTGGGGTTGACTTAATTTGCGAACTTAGAAAACCAGAAACTACGAGTTCAATGCTTTGGAATAATACATTCAGCAAAGCCAGATTTTTAAGACATGTTTAGAAAAAAAGAAAGCGTACCGTAAACACTCATGTCGTTAAGGGGTAAAGATTCCATTTTATATTCTAACGTAGAATTGATATTGTTAGTACATTTATATGTTCATTTATCTTTGGTGCATTAAATACGAACCCATGGGGATAGTAAAATTTTGGGATGTAGTAAGGTTGCTTACTAATCATGTCTTCTAAAAAAGCTCACCTTATGTCACATTTAATTGTGTGAAGAGGAAGAGAGAGAATACATCATAATCTATATCTGCCCTATTTCTAAAAAGTAAACAATAATTGAAAATTTTGAGGTCAGTAAATTCATCTGAAACGTCATGCATGTAAGGGGGGGGGGGGGGGGGGGGAGATATCTTTGGATCCATTCAAATGGCAGTAGCCCATATTGCCACTTAATGGCTTATATATGTTAGTACGGAAGCACGCTACCTCAGCCAGGAGGGTCAACAGCTGCATTCAAGGCTCACCAAGAGGAATAAATATGACCACTTTGAATGGGTCGGGTTCTGCCTTGACCGATCTGTTTGGTTTGACTGAAATCACATATCGAAACATCGATCTCCTGACTTATATATGATCATAGGCCACACAGACTCTAAAAACAAAGGGAGCTGATTAAGAAGAAAGCGGGGAGAAGAAGGCAGGCAAATATATAGGCACAGCAACCGATGGACTTTTGCATAAAGAGTAGCACAGCTTACTACAGATTCTGGTTTCTAGACTTGCTGCATATGTAGTGAATCTTAATCGGCCTATCTACACATGACAGGATGGGAGGAGAAAAAAAGGATACGGTGGAAAGCTTGAGGGGGGTTTTGAGACCCACATCGCCTTACAACTCACCAAGATTTTGAACCACACTGTAGAGTTCTTAGTTTGTAGTCAACATACAACAGCTAGCCTGCTAAGAAGAATCAAACTTGTAGTACTTGTCGACGGCCATAGAGACTTCCCAGGTGCAGCTGAGGCCCTTGGGGATGACGACGAGGTCGCCGGCGCCAAATTCCACCCACTCGGAGGAGCCCTTACCGTAGGCTTTAACCCTTCCCTTGAGGAGGTAGCAAGTCTCTTCCGCGTCGAACTTGAGAGGGTACCTCCCCGGAGGGCAGCCCCACCTGCAGATTAAACCAGAAGAAAGACATAGCCATGAATTAACAGTACTCATAACGAAGCACTGCTGCTGCAACACAGTTTGAAAGATCTATACAGATCATCGGAGTCAGGAAATAAACAGTAAGAAATGCAAATATATGCATGCGGTCTAGTTGTAACAAGCAAATTAATGTTTGAGAAGAATCCGCACTTTTTAGCTTTCTGCCCCAGGCGAGGCAGGCGGCATATATATACATGTATTCTCTGATGATGAGATCTGGATGTTATGCTAGCAAGGACCAGACAGACAGTACCCCGTAATACGCTTCTCTTGTGAAAAACACTTCTGGTTGTTTAGGAGGGTATATAAGAAGGATGAGAACGTGCATACGTATATGCCATGGATTAAGGGATATCAAATATTAAGATCATGAACTCACTTCGGCCAAGACTTGACACCCAACTCAAGCAGTCGTGACTCGGGCGGCCTCCTCTCGACGGTGATGCCGAGGTTCCTGCGGGAGTGATCCGTTTCCATGGCCTCTGGTTCTGACTGTGAAGCCATTGAAAGGTATATGAGAGAGAGAGAGAGAGAGAGAGAGAGAGGCGCCTGCAGATGCTGTGGGCACTCCCTATACAGCTATATATATAAGAGCGCGCGCACACATAAATCCCATCGGGGGAGGGGTGACGGACCTGGTGAGTGGTGATGGCGAGTTCCAACAAGAGAGCCCATATATATCCAGTCAAACCGACGAATGAGTTACTACATCTGGATATATGGAGGAAGGGCTTTCGCCGGCTCGAAAAGCCCTTCTAACCGTTGACTTGAATGGCGACAAGAAGTCGCTTCTAGAGAGGAGGTGCCGACATGGTTGGCTGTATATGCAGCCGCCCTCAGATCACGCTGACAGGCCGCTCGTCTCGCTCCCTTCTTGGGTTTGGAGAGGTAAGAAAGAGAGAGAGAGAGAGAGCGTGATTCTAAGCAAGGAGTACTTCTTTTCTTTCTTGTTTAAAACACTTGAAATGGTGTGTTGTCAAACTAAACGCCGGTAGCACGTTTAATCCTTGTAGTGAGAGCTTGTTTGGCACAAGATTCACGAGTGGGTCGATCCATGGACGGTGTCCTTGAATTGGCCCCATATCTTGTCGACGCCAAAGACATTGCATCGTTTTGGTTTTCTTTTTTTTCTTGGAATTGTGGTCAAGAGGTTGTGCTTTGGAGTTTCAGGTTAGATGATTAAAATGTGGTTTTGGGCAGTCATGAGATATTTTTATCAGCCTCAAATAGATGAGATTAGATGTACTGAAATAACATTTATCAAAGATTTTAACAATTATAAGATAATTTCACGACACGCACAACACACACATATATACACACACATCTTATATATGAGAAAAATTTATTGCATTTCATATTGCACTGATTAGGCAACAAACTCATGTAATATCTAATAATTAGATTGTCACTTTATCACTCTTCATGTGAGGAGTGCCACATGTTATTGCCTAGTCAAATTGCACTTAAAATATAATAAACTTTTCTCCTTATATATACATCATGGTAAATTGAGAATATCATAAATAACATCTACAAGGTTCAAAACTTACATCTAACCATTAATTAGATAGAATTAACTTTTCGATCACTTCTGCCTGTATGCATATTATATATAGTTCCTATAGTGTTAGGAACATTGAGATTCTTGATTCTTATACTAAGATCGATGAAAAATTCGTCGGTGATTGGGATATTTATCAAATCCTAATATAATCCCTAATTTGAGAGACATATTTTGTTTACCCTCGCCATTATTGGATAGGGGTAGAATGGAATATTGCTCTAATATGGTATATATGCATTAGGTCATGAGAATAACACGCGCACATAATATGAGAGGTGCGGTGAGGGGAATAAGAACCGGCCAAATTAAAGAACAAGATTCTCTAGTATAATAAACGAAATAACTGCATATTAATCTATACATCTTTGGGGATAAAGAATGAACGCATGCAGTCAAAATCACTTATTTTCGTCATCATTATCATCATTAATGAACATATTCTCTAGTCAAGTCACTTGTTATCATGTTGACAGTCAACAATGTCCTCCAGAGGAGCCACTCAAAAGCCACCAAAAATATATTACATGAAATTCTAGTACTACGTACCTGATAATCCAATTTTCAAGTATCCAATCTTGAAAATTTATAAGAATAAAACAAACATAAAAATATACAATATATAATTGAGGATAATTTATTCTTTAATTACAAGCTAAAAATAAACTTTTTATGTGCTCATTATAATGATTTGGGGTAAATTTCTGCGATAAACTATTATTTTAATCACCATGATTTCCCATTAAACCTCAATTGTTGGGGCTATAATAAGAAATTAACGCTGTCAATAGTAAGTAATGATTGGAATAAGGTGGCTAAGATAGATTATCATTTTAATCACCATGGGTTCTCATCAAGACCTCACTAGGTGGGCCTGTAATTAACTTTCCTTTTCAACACTTTGTAGTTTGTAGTCAATACAAAATGCATGCATTGCATACGTTTGAGCTTAGGGTGTGAATTATTTAGTACAAGATATATTCACGAATGCACGGCACCTTTTGGATTGGATTCACATGTTGCCAAAACGCTGAAGATTTAGGTTTATGCTTTCAGAATCTAGGTTAGGCGATAAGATGTGGGTAAAGTACATGTTACTATATATTTCCTCGCTTCATGATCTCATGGCATTATTGGATGGTTGGACTATTATGATATTTTATGCATGAGGAGACAAATAGAATAACACGTGTTTAAATGAGAGGTGGCCAGTGAGAGGGAACTTAAGATAAACCCAAGGGAACATGATTCTCTGAATTTAAACAGTATATATCTTGATCAGAAGAACTCACTCAACCCACCTTCCCCGCATGAGTCCGGTTCCTCTCAATACATGGGAGGACCGGACTCCAGCAGTTACCAATGAGATGAGGAGCATTTGAGGGGATTTTACAAAAAAACTTAAAATCTGAAACTTTTTCACGTTTTTGTTTGGATTTTTTCGTAAAACACAGACAAATGCACCCAAACCCCCTCATCTCATTGGTGACATGCTGGAGTCCGGTCCTCCATTTTGTGACTCTAGTACAATTTTTTTTATCCAGTGGGGTCTAAGGACCCCACTGGATATAGACTAGGTCCGCCCCTGATCCGGACTCTCCCCGCACACTTTTTTTTATCCAGTGGGGTCTAAGGACCCCACTGGATATAGACTAGGTCCGCCCCTGATCCGGACTCTCCCCGCACACAAAAAGAACGGTTTAACCTAAATTTGATATCCTTAAATTCTAATAGTTAAGTGGTGTGTGTGTGGTGTGTGTGTTGTGTGTGTGTGTGTGTGGTGTGTGTGTGTGTGTGTGTGTGTGTGTGTGTGGTGTGTGTGTGTGTGGTGTGTGTGTGTGTGTGGTGTGTGTGGTGTGTGTGTGTGTGTGTGTGTGTGTGTGTGTGTTGTGTGTGTGTGTGGTGTGTGTGTGTGTGTGGTGTGTGTGGTGTTGTGTGTGTGTGTTGTGTGTGTGAGAGAGAGAGAGAGAGAGAGAGAGAGAGAGAGGAGAGAGAGAGAGAGAGAGAGGAGAGAGAGAGAGAGAGAGAGAGAGAGAGGTGTTAGCAGGTCTAGCAGTTAAAGTGAGTGATTCCCTTTTTTTTTGAACGGTGAGATGGAGCATAGCTGCTCCATGGATATATTATTAACCAGAAGATTCAGATAGAATTAGGAATACTGCCAGCATCTCAGGATACAGATTGAGAGCAAGAGAGGCCAAATTTAGCAGTAGCAAGAGCCGAACGATTACAATTTCTAGAAGCAAATGAAACTACAATAGAAGTACCCTGCAAAAGGCTTTGACAGTCCTCAAAAATAAAAGTGATCAGCCAAGGGGGAGAAACTATAGCACGTTGATGGCATGTGGGCGTCACTCTCACCAAGCGTGGGCAGCTTAATATGAAGAGAAAACTTAATAGCAGCAAGCAACCCCATGGCTTCCACCTCCGCGGGTGAAGAGGACCAGAGTTTCTGGGTTTCAACTTTGATAAGAGATCTACTAGAATCCCGGAGCACAATACCCACAGTTGCCTCTGTCAGTAGTAAGGCTCCATCAACATTGATCTTAACCTTACCTGGATCCAGGGGGACCCATCTCAAGTTCACAGGATTTCCAATGGAGCAATAGTGTGGCTAGGAGAAGTTTGAATGGATGTTATAACATGAGGATGACGCTTCTTACCTTCAAAGATAAGCTCACATCTAGCCTTCCATATGTGTCACATGGTTGCGAAGCAATGAGCAAGAATAGAGGGATCTTTCTTATCTAGAGTAGTGCAGGCAAACTATTCCATAAAGCGGTCGGCTACAAATTGGGGAGCCACAGACTTGTAGCGCAAAGCCAAGTAGCTCTAGCAAAATCACAATTGAAAAATAGGGGTTTCAAGGTTTTAGCTTCTTTAGAACAGTAAGGGCATCCATCATCAATTCCACAGTTATATCTGGCCAGCAAATTATTGGTAGGAAGGATTCCTCTCAGGCACTTCCAGATGAAGACGTTGAATCTTTGGAGATCTGAGTTTATTTAAAGCCGAGCTCCTGACAATAGGCCAGACCTCATTTGGTTGAGAGGAGGAAGGACTTCTGGTATGATCTTCAAGAGATCTATAACCTAACATAGGTGGTGTTTGATAAAATTTAACACTTAAATCTTATTTGTCATCTATTTTCTAAATCTGAAATTTAAAAAGAACTTAATATATATCATATATAAGTTAAGACGTCTTTGATAATCAATTGGACAACATTTGAATTGTAGTATAATGGTTAAGATGCTACATTTTTAATAGGGTTTTTTAATACCCGGTCCAAAAAAGACCACCTGAATTAATTTCCAGTCCAAAGACTGGAAATTGTAATTTTAGGTCCTTTGACCAAGGAAACATTAAGTTTAAGTCTTTACCGTCAACTCCCCTGTTAGTTTTTTACGTAATCCCCAAAATACCCTTTTGAACTTCCTACCCAACCCACCCAGTCAAAACCCCCGATCGAAACTCAAAAGCCAATCTTCCCTCCCATTCGCACCGTGAAAACCCTAGAGAGGTTGGTCGGAGCACCAGCGCTAGTGGTCGACCCATCGGAGCGCAGTAGATCAGAGCAGCGGGGTCAGAGCACCGACACGCAGGTAGGTCTCTCTCTCTCTCTCTCTCTCTCTCTCTCTCTCTACGCGCAACCAGAACAAAACCGGCCATCTCCCCCTCCGGCGTCTGGATCCCCCTCCAGCGTCCGACTCCCCCTCCGACGTCGGAGCCAGTAGCCGCAGGGCCGCGCCTGCTCTGTCGTATCGAGCAACCAGGCTGCCGGTTCTTCGGCCCTCCTTCGCTTCGGACCAAGTGGCCGTTCGACGGTGCCAGTTCTCCATTGCACTGAACAACCAGGATGGAGCACGCGTTCCCCGTCGTCGTTCGCCCTCCCCTCTGTTATCAGAACTCCACCGCACCACGGCAGAACCCCAGGCCCACCACGGCAGAACCCCAGACCCAGCCCGCATTTTACTGGGAGGGTTTGGAACGAGCAAATTGTAAAGGGGGCACAAAAAATGACATATTTCTAAATATTTCTCAGCATTAATCCTATTTCTGGATATTTACCTGTCCATTTTATCAGGAGGACTCCAAAAAAAGACATATTTTCTAGAGACTAGGAAGTAGAAAAATTTTGTTTATACACAAATTTTTCATATGTGAAATCTATCTGACTGTGCTCCTAGTTAAGGTTTGTGTTTGTGCATCTTATTACTGTGAGAAGTCAATGATCAGATTCTTCATATTGTCATGTTCAGTCGATATGGATCACATTCCAGCTATTTGTACCTACAAAGGTGAAGCTTATGTCATTCATGTGCATCGAGATATCGAATTGGATGGCATTGTCATGGACATTTGTAGTAGATGGAGGTTGGATGCTCGAAAGCTACAACTAAAGTGTATGATCCCACAGTCGAATTCCTCCATGCGAATTTTCAGTGGAGATGATATGAATAGGATGATTGACATGCATTCTATGCTTGGATCGAAATTGATGAATATGGAAGTATGCATTCAAGGTGTCGAAGAATCTATGAGCTTCAGGTAATCAGATCTTTCACTAGCACATTTGAATTTGCATATTATGTAGGGTGTTTAATGAGAAAATTCACTATACAGAGTATCTGTTGAACAATCAAGTGGGAGTGGGAGCAATAACATGTTGTATGGGACTTCCAATCCAAGTCAGGTTCAAGGAAAAGAATAGAGTTATGGTATGATATTGTTCACTCAAAAGGACAAACTTTTGATAGTGTTGAGCATCTTCGTGGAGACTTAACAAAATTTGCTATCTCTAGAGGATTTGATTTCTATTACATTAAGAATGACTCAACACGACTTACTGTCAAATGCAAAAATATTACATGCACTTGGAATCTCCATGCAATTCGGGTGGGACTAGGACCACACTTTGAGATTAAAACTCTCAACAATAATCACACTTGTGGAGGAGGGTTGAGTACACAAAAGCATCCTAGAGCATCAAAAAAATGGGTGAGCTCCATTGTGAAGGAGAAAATATCAGATTCTCCACTCTACAAGCCATGTGATATTAAGAAAGATATTTTTCGTGACTATGGAATTGATATTCCCTATGACCAAGCATGGCATGTAAAAGAATTTGCATACAAAGAACTTCACGGTGATGATAGGTGTTCATTTGATGCTCTACATTGGTATATAGATGTTGTTCAGAGCTCAAATCCTAATAGCATCTTACAACTTGATGTGACTAATGATGGTCGTTTCAAACGATTCTTTTCATCATTCCATGCATGTGCAGTTGGATTTCATGTAGGATGTAATCCCTTGTTGTTTTTGGATGGTACATTCTTGAAAGACAAGTATAAATGTATATTACTTTCAGCCACAGCCATCAACGGGGAGAATGAGATTTTTCCCCTCGCTTATGCTATTTGTAATGCTGAAAATGAGAGCAATTGGGATTGGTTTTTATCAAGACTCAAGCAAGTTGTTCTGGAAAATCGGAAACTCACTTTTATCTCAGATAGGTGTAAAGGATTAATTGAGGCCATTGCATGTGTTGATCCAGAGTCTCACCATGCATATTGTCTCCGTCACTTAAAGGCTAATTTTTTAACGCAAATGGCAGGAAAGTATCGTGGACAGATAAAGAAGAAATTGCTAACTCTTTTTGATCAAGTTGCATATTCATATAGGGTCGAAGATCATGAAGTTGCATTGCAAACAATGAGAGGCATTGCTCCAGAGGCTGAAATTTGGGCCAGAAATTCCAACCCGAATCATTGAGCTAATGCATTCTTCATGGGTGAACGTTATGGTGAGATTTACTCAAATGTGGCTGGATCAATTAATGCATGGATCCTTGAGACACGCAACCTCCCCATTCATGTCATGGTTGAACGCATATGTATCCAAATCATGGATTTGTCATATAGAAGACGAAATGTATGTGTAGCTTGGGAAACAAAATTGTGTCCCTCTATTGATGCAAGGATGAGAAAGATGATGGAGCAATCACGTGGAATTCATGTCAATTGCTCTGATGGCATTGTCTTTGAAGTATGCACTAGGCCATCTTGTGTTGTTAATATGCTTGAGGGTTCATGTACATGTAGAGAGTGGCAAGTTTTGAGATTGCCATGTAAACATGCACTACAAGAAAATGCGGCTTTTCCGACGGAAAGAATCCGTCGGAAATCCAACGGTAATCCATCGGAACATGAGCCTTCCGACTGATTTTCGTCCGAAGCTCATCGGAAATGGTCCGTCGGTAATAGTTGGTCAGAAATTACCGACGGAAGAGAATTCCGTTGGAAATAGGTCGGAAAACTCCGACGGACACATCCGTCGGAAATTCCGTCAGTATTTACCGACGGGTATTCCGTCGGTAAATCAGTCGACATTTCTGTCGGTAAATACTGACACAAAATCCGTCAGAACTATAGACGGAATTACCGACAGATTTCTTCCGTCGATAATTTATAATTTTCGACGGATATTTATCCGTCGAAAAATCCGTCGGAATGTGTAGTATATTTTTTATAAAAAAATTGACAAATAAAAATAATTTTTCAAACATGCTACAATATTCATAAATTTCATAAATACTCACGATCAACATAAAATCATAAAATACAACAAATATAAAATCATACAAAATAATAAATACAAAAAATCAAGACAGATCTGCTGGATCGTCTATTGTCCCTGCCTCGTCATCGTCAGGTGCCGGAGGTGGATCCTATATTAAAAAAAATTAATATGAGAAACATTAATAATAATTAAAAGACATATATTATTTTCAAAAATTAAAATTAAAATATGTGATTATTTCTCAAGTTTAATTAGATATTATTTTTAGATCCATCGTTTCTTGGGTATTTTTTAGATCTGTCATTTGAACGTCGAACACAATCCGGGAATCCAAATTGGATTCCGTCAGTTCCCACACGTCACTTTAACCCACCCGGTCGTGTCGGAGAAAACGACACGCCGATCCGATCCCTATTTGAGATTTTGGACCCCCGGGTTGTAGGTTTTAGCCATTTATATATACTTGGCTGTTTTTTAGATCCGTCATTTCAATGCCCAACCCAATCCGGAGATCCAAATTGGATTCCGTCAGTTCCCACATGTCACTTTAATCCACCCGGTCGTGTCAGAGAAAACGGCACACCGATCTGATCCCTATTTTGGATTTTGGACCCCCGGGTTGTAGGTTTTAGCCCTTTTATATATACTAGGCTATTTTTTAGATCCGTCATTTCAATGCCCAACCCAATCCGGAGATCCAAATTAGATTCCGTCAGTTCCCACACGTCACTTTAACCCACCCGGTCGTGTCGGAGAAAACGGCACGCCGATCAGATCCCTATTTGGGATTTTGGACTTCCGGGTTGTAAGTTTTAGCCCTTTATATATACTTGGCTGTTTTTTAGATCCGTCATTTCAATGCCCAACCCAATCCGGAGATCCAAATTGAATTCCGTCAGTTCCCACACGTCACTTTAACCCACCCGGTCGTGTCGGAGAAAACGGCACGCCGATCAGATCCCTATTTGGGATTTTGGACCCCCGGGTTGTAGGTTTTAGCCCTTTATATATACTTGGCTGTTTTTTAGATCCGTCATTTCAACGCCCAACCCAATCTGGGAATCCAAATTGGATTCCGTCAGTTCCCACATGTCACTTTAACCCACCCGGTCGTGTCGGAGAAAACGGCACACCGATCAGATCCACACGTCAATTTAGATTTCTTTTTTTTCCATGTTGACATTCTTTAGTGGTTTCATCTCGTCCAAAGTATAAGAACATAACACTTATGTTTCAAAATATTTAGACACATACTCGAGATCTTAACAAAGTAGGAAAAGACTTCTCACGTTCCTTTTCAACCTGCACGTCAGTTAGACGTGGATTCCGTTGCAGTATGACCAAGTCAAACTCTCTGCAATGTAAATGTCACACAACCTTTAAGTTCTGCAGCATTGCACGCAAATGATGTACATCATAAGTGTTGAGAGCTTACTCAATATAGGGGTCTAGTTCTACGCAATTCATGAAGATGTAGATCTCCGCAGCTACCAACTCTCTGTCTTTGAGTGCGCGAGTAGAAGAATATCCGAACGCCCGTCCGGAACACTTGAATACAGAGAGTCGGTCAGACACATTAGAATCTCCACCATCATCATTACGTGGAGGTTGAGTGCGTCGGGTTCGTATTTTCGTGTCAAAGTACATCGAACAGAAGTTCGATATCTCCTCAATGAGGTACGCCTGGGTAATGGAACCCTCAACTTGTGCTTTGTTGCAGACTTTCATCTTAAGATCGTGCATGCACCTAGGACAATAATTCAAATGAATACATATGAAATATAAAAGATCGTCGTAATGTGAATAAATTGAGATATAGAAATATACCTCTCAAACGGATACATCCATCAAAATTGCACTGGTCCTCCGACCCTAGCCTCATATGGCAAATGGATGATCAGGTGCTCCATTGAATCAAAGAATGCTGGAGGAAATATCTTCTCTAATTTGCAGACTATCTGTATTATATTTTGCTCCATATGTTGCAAATCAAGAATTCTGAGTTTTGATGCAAATAAAATCCTTAAGAATTGACTCAGCTCAGTCATTGCTCCCCATATTTGCTTCGGTAACAACTTACGAAAAGTAATTGGTATCAGTCTTTGCATGAAAACATGACAGTCATGACTCTTCATTCCGTATATTTTTCCCTCGTTGACATTTACACAACGGGCAATATTCGAGACATATTCATCCGTAAATCTCAATTGCTTCAACCATTTCAACACTTCCTTAATCTGTCTGGCCCCAAGCACATATGAGGCTTTAGGTTGCACCACTTTTCCACTAACATGCAGCAGCTCTAGTTCTGGACGTCTGCAAAGTACTTTCAAATCCAATCGTGCCTTGACGTTATCCTTCGTTTTGCCTTTGACGTCCATAACTGTGTTGAACACATTATCAAAAACATTTTTCTCTATATGCATGACGTCTAGGTTATGTCGTATCAAAAGTGTTGACCAATAAGGCAATTCCTAAAAGATGCTTTGCTTTACCCAATTGTGATCCTTCCCAAAGCCAGGGATTTGTCGGGTACTACCAGCCAGTTGTGTTACAGTCAGTAAGTTCTGGACCCATCTCACCATGTTTTCACCAGATACCCGTTCCATATCTACCTCCTCCATCACAATTGTATTTTTCATAAAAGAATCATTTTACTTTCGGAAAGGATGGTCACTCGGTAGAAACCGACGATGACAATCGAACCAACATGATTTTCCCCCAGATTTCACACAAATGATTTAGAATCCTCCATGCAATAAGGACATGCTAACCTCCCATGTGTGCTCCAGCCAGATAACATGTCGTACGCTGGAAAGTCACTTATTGACCACATTAATGCAGCCTTCAAATTGAAATTCTGTTTTCTGGATGCATCATAAGAGAGAACCCCATCTGACCATATATAACAATTTCAGCTCATCAATCAACAGTCTGAGATATATGTCTATATTTTTTCCTGGACTTTTTGGATCCGGAATCAGTAATGAAAGGAACAGATTCTCACGCTTCATGCACATGCCTGGCGGAAGGTTATACGGTGTTAGGAATACTGACCAACATGAGTAAGATGCCACCGAGCCTCCAAATGTGTGACGGTCCTCGCCGTTCAGACGCGTTAACCTAATAACAAGCCTAACTCGAGTCCGCCTCCCGCGAACGGGCCGAAGCCTCGCAAGGGATATCATACCACGAGTCCGTAGAAACATAAAGGAACTAGCTCAAATATTCATAAGATCTGCCAATCTCTAAAATATTTACATGAAATATACATAACTGCATTACAACTGTAACCAAACTACAACAGAACCTGGGGCATATCCCAAGGTGAACAACAGAAAGGTAAAATTACACTGCTGGTGGTGCTGACCCTCCACTGGACGACGGGCGCGAAATCTCCTGATCTCCCTCACCTGGTAGGAGGTAGGGGTGAGCCTCTCGAGTCACTGGCTCAGTAGGGAAACCCCCTATAACCGAGCAAACGAACACAAGTAGCAAAGCAGGAAATGCTACACTAGCAATTTATATTATTATCTAGCAGAATATAAAACTGTAAGTACCACTTACCATTTGCTGCTTAACAAGAATCGACGTAAATAGATAAACAGCAAAACCAAACAAGTGTACGAGCTACTGTAGAGAAACGTCACACTCAAGCCACGTCAACTGGTTCGCGACACCAGTTACTGACCCGGATAAACAACACAGGACTACCTCTCAGTCTCGCAGCCACGGACGAAGGGTCTAGCTGTCGCTCCATTAAACAAGTACAAAGAACTGTGGAGTCCAACTAAACCACCACAACCTGCAAGTCACACACCTTGCAGGCCCATGCCTGGCACCTTTAGGGACTCTGGCCCAAGCTCCCTAAAGTGAGGCACTGGAAAACAGGACTAGCTGGGGTCCAGTACGTCTACTGGTGTCCGTCTCCCCCAACTACGAGCGTGCTACAAGTGACAACACAACAAACTCTCTCTAGTCGCTGTCCCACTGTCGTCTTTCCCTCAGCCGGACGTACTACTCAACACAAGAGTGAGGGTGTCCAGGAAGACGATAAGACCTCGTCGGTACCCAGCACCGGGACAAGCCCCGAGCACTCACGTGCCTGGCTCACACAAAACTTGGGGCTCCCAACTGAAGAGGTATCCATGGTAGGCATCTACTACTCGCCACGTACACAGAAACCACGTGCACAACGCACAAGCCATGTGAAACCTCCACGTATACCACGTGAACACCAGGTAAACCACACACCACACGCTCCCCGAGCGTAAAGAGAGTGCCAATGCACCTCTACTATTATCATATAACACATACCATGTTAAACAAATAATCATACCCTTACATGTACTCTCGGATAACAGCCTTTGGTTGTTGTCGCAACAAGGTGAAGCGTCGCCTACATGACGCGACGGCACGATAGGTCGCCTTATGAACGCGGCGTAGCACATTGTCGCGACTTAGTCGCGACGCCCAGGGTTGACGCCTTAGCAGGTGCGAACCCTAACCGGAATCCTTCATTTAGATCACCCAAACTCTTTAGAGTCCACAGTTTTTATTCCATTTTCATGCTTTAATGTGTTCCTACACATGCTATCTAAGGTTTAGAAACCAGGAAACACATTATCCACATCATACAAGCGTTTCACAGATCAAACCATGGGAAATCTCCCTACCTTCGCGAAGAACGCGAAGAACGAAGCCCGTACTAGATTCCCTCCGCTCCACGTAACGTCCTCGCGGTGGGAACTTGTCAAACCGAGCTCTAACAAACCAAATCACCAAGAAATCCCCATAGCAAATCCCCCTGGCCGAGCAGAGCTTCACGAGCTCTGTTCTGCCAGGGTTATTTAATAACGCCTTGGAGTTAAGAACGCGACGCCCTAGCCGGTCGCGACCTGAACGCGACGCCTTAGGCTGTCGCCTTAAGCCTGCTGACGTCAGCACTTGCGCCTTGCATGCGACACGCGGCAGACATGCACACGTTCACTTAAACCGGCGGTGACATGAACGCGGCGCTACGGGCTGTCGCGATCAAAATGCGACGCCCCTCACTGTCGCGTTAGCAACCGAGAAATAGTGATTGCTTTAGGCAAAATCCCATAGCCCACGGAAACCACCTGCCATACACACGTCATCGGCCACACACTGGCCTCCATAACCACACAATGACGATCCGAACGGTCGGAACGTTACATTACTATCACCTAAAAGGAAATTTCGTCCTCGAAATTTAAAACAAAAGCCAACTATTAAAATTTCAATTCAATCCATATGGTACTATCACCTAAAAAGAAATAAAGACTTACTCAAACAAGTATGGATACACTTTTCTCATTTCTTCCGCTAATTCCCAAGTATCTTCACTACCTTGCCTGTTCTCCCATCTAATTTTTACCAACTCAATTTCTTTGTTTCTGAGCTTTTGGGTTCTGTAGCCTAAAATTTGCACTGGATATTCCGGCGTTGACATGTCGGGCTTCAAATCATCTCTTTGATAACTGACAACTTGAGTTGGATCCTTGATATATTTTCTTAACATTGAGACATGAAACACATCATGAGCATCAGTGAAATCCGATGGCAAATCCAATTTATAAGCTGCTTCACCCATTCTTTCTTTTATTTGAAACGACCCAACATATCTCGGGCTCAATTTACCTTTCTTACTGAACCTCAATACACCTTTAGTAGGAGACACTTTTAAAAATACATAATCACCAACTTCAAATTGTAATGGTCTGCGTCTAACATCTGCATAACTCTTCTGGCGACTTTGGGCTGTTTTCAACTTTTCTTGGATGAATTTTACTGTTTTTGCACACTGATGAACCATTTCTGGGTCCAAAACTTGCCTCTCTCATACTTCATGCCAATTTAATGGTGATCTGCACGGTCTACCATACAAGGCTTCATAAGGTGCCATTTCAATACTTGAATGGTAGCTGTTGTTATATGCAAACTCAACCAGACCCAAATGACGCTCCCAAATGCCTCCCCACATAAGACAACAAGCTCTCAACATATCTTCAATAGTCTGAATTGTTCTTTCTGTCTGCCCATCTGTTTGAGGATGATATGCTGAACTGTACCTTAATTCTGTGCCAACGACTCTTTGCAAACTTCTCCAAAAGCCTGAAGTAAATCGAGGGTCTCAATTTGAAACTATAGTAACTGGTATTCCATGCAAAAGTACAATCCTTTCTACATACAACTTAGCTAATCTATCAACTGACCATGACATGCTAACTGGTAATAATCTGCAGACCTTGGTCAATCTATCCACAAAAACCCATATTGCATTATGACCTGATGAACTAGGCAAACCAACTATGAAATCCATTGCTATGTCATCCCACTTCCAATGTGGAATAGGTAATGGCTGTAACAATCCTCCTGGCTTCTGATGCTCTGCTTTTATTTGTTGACATACTGCGCATCTGGTTATAAACTCTGCAATTTTTCTCTTCATATTAGGCCACCAAAAATGCTTCTTCATATTTTGATACATTTTAGTGCTACCTGGGTGAATGGTGTACCTCGATCTGTGAGCTTCCTCCAAAACTTTCTGTTTAATTTCTGTTCTGGGACATACAATCGTCCTTTTAATCTGACCACATTATCATGCCTCAAATTTACTTCATCCATTCTAAGAATATCTGCTAAATTGGTATCTGCTTTCTGTGCCTCTACTATCTGCCAGTAAAGAGAAGGCTCCACTGCACTAGTTGCTAATATTGCTCTGCGTTGACTACTTGGCACATGAAAAGAATTCTCCGCCACATCCTCATAAAGTTTCCATTCTCTGATCATAAGTTGATTCATAACCACTTTTCTGCTCAGTGCATCTGCCACCACATTTGCTCTGCCTGGATGATATGCCAAATTAAAATCATAATCCTTTAAATATTCCATCCATCGGCGCTGCCTTAAATTCAAATCTTTCTGAGAGAAAATATATTTTAAACTTTTATGATCAGTAAAAATCTCAAATCTTTCACCATACAAATAATGCCGCCAGATTTTTAATGCAAAAACTACTACTGCTAACTCTAAGTCATGAGTAGGGTAGTTCTCCTCATATTTCTTCAATTGCTTGGAGGCATAGGCAACCACTTTACTATGCTGCATCAAAACTGCACCCAAACCTCTCTTGGATGCATCTGTAAACAAAACAAATTTGCCACTGCCCGATGGAATCTCTAAAACTGGTGCTGATGTCAACCTCTTCTTCAATTCTACAAAACTGCGCCTGCACTCTGGGGACCACACAAAAGGAACACCCTTTCTTGTCAACCTTGTCATTGGTGCTGCTATCTTGGAGAAATCCTGGATAAATCTTCTGTAATAACCTGCCAAACCCAGAAAACTCCTAATCTCAAACACAGTCCTCGGCTCTTCCCACTTCATTACTGCCTCAACTTTGGCTGGATCCACTGCAATACCTTCACATGATATCACATGACCCAAAAACTGAATTTCCTTTAACCAGAACTCACATTTACTAAACTTAGCAAATAGTTGATGATCTCTCAATATCTGCAAAGTAATCCGCAAATGATCTGCATGTTCTTCTTTTGATGCTGAATAAACTAATATATCATCAATAAAGACCACTATAAACTGATCCAAATACTGATGAAATATTCTGTTCATCAAATTCATAAATGTTGTAGGTGCATTTGTCAATCCAAAAGGCATCACAACAAACTCAAAATGTCCATATCTAGTCCGGAAAGCTGTCTTCTCAATATCTTCTTCTCTGATCTGCAATTGATGATATCCTGATCTCAAATCTATCTTAGAAAACACTTTGGCTGACTGCAGTTGATCAAATAAATCATCAATCCGAGGAAGTGGATACTTATTCTTAATTGAAACTTTATTCAACTGCCTGTAATCTATACACATTCTTAAACTGCCATCTTTCTTTCTGACAAATAACACTGGCGCTCCCCATGGTGACTGACTAGGCCTAATGAAACCTTTTTCTACTAACTCTTGCAACTGCTTTTTCAATTCTTTCAATTCTGCTAGGGCCATTCTATATGGTGCTTTTGAGATAGGTAAACTGCCTGGTTGCAATTCAACTGTGAAGTCTACCTCTCTATGCGGAGCTAACCCTGACAACTCATCTGGGAACACATCTACAAATTCTCTAATCACAGGCACTGAATCTATAGACTTACTAGATTCAACAAGACTAACAGAAGCAAGGTACACTACACATCCTGCATTAATTAACTTTCTAGCTCTAAGTGCAGAAATAATAAACTTGGGAGTGTAAAAAGACATACCTTGAAATTCAAACACTTCACCACCGGGTCTGCAAAATCTGACCCTCTTCTTTCTACAATCAACTAGTGCTCCATAGGCCTCTAACCAATCCATACCCAGAATCACATCATATTCTTTCAATGTTAAAGCATACAACCTTGCTGGCATTTGATTCCCATGAATCACTATCGAGACTTCTTCTATAAAGCAAGAAGTCAACAAATACCCTCCTGAAGGAATTTCCACTACCAACTTACAAGACTTTTCTTCTAAAGGAAGTACCATGCTATCCAGAAAATCTTCGGAAATAAATGAATGGGAAGCACCCGAATTAATTAATATTCTAGCAGTATAATCAAAGAAAGGTAAAATACCTTCAATAAGATTGGATGCTTCCGCCTGAGCTCTGGTAACAGCCATCACTCGACCCCGTCCTCCTCTTTGATATGGTGCACCTCTGCCATGCTCTGCTGACCGCTGAAAGGGCTGCTGCTGTTGGGTTCCTCTACCATAGGTCTGCTCTCGAGGATACGAACAATTCCTTGCTAAATGTCATGGCTGCCCACAATTATAACATCTAAAAGCTGGATATGTTGTAGGCTGCCATGCCGTACTCTGCTGAGATTCCTCTAAAACCGGTGGCCTGTAGCCACGATCCTACTGAAAACCCTGTTGCCTACCTCTACCACGACCTCCTTGAAAGAATCTCTTGATCTGCTTGCCCCATTTTGCTATTCCAGATGATGAAGAAGCTCCAGAAGGTGCTTTTGCCTTACTAATTCCTCCTGACGGTTGTGGATGCCGAAAACTACCTGAGCCTAAACCACCTGACTGAGATTGCCCCTGCCTGGCTCGAACAGTCCTCTCAAGTATTGCTGCTCTCTGAGCTGCTTCCTCCACTGTTCTACACATCAATGGGATCACTGCATCTTGCAATTCTGGCTTCAGACCTCGAATAAAATATTCCACCATCATGATGTTATCAGTTACTACATATGGGGCGTACCTGCTCAAGGCTATAAACCTCATCTGATATTCAAACACCGAGAGGTTCCCTTGCTGAAGTGTTCTAAACTGTTCTCTCTTCATCTGCTGAATCTGTATTGGGAAGAAGGAGTCATTAAAAACTGACAAAAATTCTGACCAAGAAATAGTGTCCTCTGCCCTGCCTGTAAAAACTGTCTGCATCTTTAATCGCCACCATTCCTGCGCAAACCCTCGTAGTTGGTATGCCACAAGAATTACTCTATCTTCCTAGGGACACCTCATTATTGCAAATACCCTTTCGATCTCATGTATCCAATGTTCCGCTGTATCCGGGTTGGGACCTTCTGAGTATGTAGGGGGCTGCAATCTCAAAAATCGTTCTACAAGTACTGTAGTCTCTTCTCCAGTAACTGGTCTTACTGGAACTGCCGGTTGTACAGGTACTACAGGAGGTACCTCTACTCCGGGTGGGGGTGGAACTGGAGCTACTGGTACTGCCTCCTCTGGAAAGGGTGGTACTGCCGCCGCTAGCTGAACCGGTGGTTGCTGATCCAGTCTTACCTAAATCTCTGTCAAACTTTCCCAAATTCTTTCTATCATCCTCTGCGTAGGATCCTCTCCTGCCCCTTCTCCTTCATCTCCCACATTTCTCCTTTCGGCCATTACTACTTCTGCACAAACATTATTCCAACAACACAATACACAAGAAATCAATACAAAACCAGAGACACTACCAGCAGTGGGTTACAGTAACGACATAGTCATGTAATTTCCAATTTCTTCATATTCTTACGGACCTTGCTCTAATACCAACTGTGACGGTCCTCGCCGTTCAGACCCGTTAACCTAATAACGAGCCTAACTCGAGTCCGCCTCCAGCGAACGGGCCGAAACCTCGCAAGGGATATCATACCACGAGTCCGTAGAAACATAAAGGAACTAGCTCAAATATTCATAAGATCTGCCAATCTCACAAATATTTACATGAAATATATATAACTGCATTACAACTGTAACCAAACTACAACAGAACCTGGGGCATACCCCGATGTGAACAACAGAAAGGTAAAATTACACTGCTGGTGGTGCTGACCCTCCACTGGACGACGGGCGCAAAATCTCCTGATCTCCCTCACCTGGTAGGAGGTAGGGGTGAGCCTCTCGAGTCACTGGCTCAGTAGGGAAACCCCTTAGAAACCGAGCAAACGAACATAAGTAGCAAAGCAGGAAATGCTACACTAGCAATTTATATTATTATCTAGCAGGATATAAAACTGTAAGTACCACTTACCATTTGCTGCTTAACAAGAATCGACGTAAATAGATAAACAGCAAAACTAAACAAGTGTATGAGCTACTGAAGAGAAACGCCACACTCGAGCCACGTCAACTGGTTCGGAACACCAGTTACTGACCCGGACAAACAACACAGGACTACCTCTCAGTCTCGCAGCCACGGACGAAGGGTCCAGCTGTCGCTCCACTAAACAAGTACAAAGAACTGTGGAGTCCAACTAAACCACCACAACCTACAAGTCACACACCTTGCAGGCCCATGCCTGGCACCTTTAGGGACTCTGGCCCAAGCTCCCTAAAGTGAGGCACTGGAAAACAGGACTAGCTGGGGTCCAGTACGTCTACTGGTGTCCGTCTCCCCCAACTACGAGAGCGCTACAAGCGATAACACAACAAACTCTCTCTAGTCGCTGTCCCACTGCCGTCTTTCCCTTAGCCGGATGTACTACTCAACACAAGAGTGAGGGTGTCCAGGAAGACGACAAGACCTCATCGGTACCCAGTACCGGGACAAGCCCCGAGCACTCACGTGCCTGGCTCACACAAAACCTGGGGCTCCCAACTGAAGAGGTATCCACGGTAGGCGTCTACTACTCGCCACGTACACAGAAACCACGTGCACAACGCATAAGCCACGTGAAACCTCCACGTAAACCACGTGAACACCAGGTAAACCACACACCACACGCTCCCCGAGCATAAAGAGAGTGCCAATGCACCTCTACTATTATCATATAACACATACCATGTGAAACAAATAATCATACCCTTACATGTACTCTCGGATAACAGCCTTCGGTTGTTGTCGCAACAAGGTGAAGCGTCGCCTACATGACGCGACGGCACGATAGGTCGCCTTATGAACGCGGCGTAGCGCATTGTCGCGACTTAGTCGTGATGCCCAGGGTTGATGCCTTAGCAGGTGCGAACCCTAACCGGAATCCTTCATTTAGATCACCCAAACTCTTTAGAGTCCACAGTTTTTATTCCATTTTCATGCTTTAATGTGTTCCTACACATGCTATCTAAGGTTTAGAAAGCAGGAAACATATTATCCACATCATACAAGTGTTTCACAGATCAAACCACGGGAAATCTCCCTACCTTCGCGAAGAACGCGAAGAACGAAGCCCGTACGAGATTCCCTCCGCTCCACGTAACCTCCTCGCGGTGGGAACTCGTCAAACCGAGCTCTAACAAACCAAATCACCAAGAAATCTCCACAGTAAATCCCCCTGGCCGAGCAGAGCTTCACGAGCTCTGTTCTGCCAGGGTTATTTAATAACGCCTTGCAGTTAAGAACGCGACGCCCTAGCCGGTCGCGACCTGAACGCGACGCCTTAGGCTGTCGCCTTAAGCCGCCTGACGTCAGCCCTTGCGCCTTGCATGCGACACGCGGCAGACATGCACACGTTCGCTTAAACCGGCAGTGACATGAACGCGGCACTACAGGCTGTCGCGATCAAAATGCGACGCCCCTCACTGTCGCGTTAGCAACCGAGAAACAGTGACTGCTTTGAGCAAAATCCCATAGCCTACGGAAAGCACCTGCCACACACACGTCATCGGCCACACACTGGCCTCCATAACCACACAATGACGATCCGAACGGTCGGAACGTTACAGAATGGATTGAAACCGTCTGTGCATAAACCCAGCCGCACGTTGCGTGGATCCCTTGAGAAGTAAGGATGAGTACGGCTAAAATGAGCCCAAGCTTCACCATCGGCCGGATGACTCATTTCACCTTCGTCACGACAGACTCTTTCCGCATGCCAAGTCATATGTCCAGCTGTCTTCGGGGACATGAACAACCGCTGCAATCTGAGTGTGATCGGAAAGTACCGTAATGACTTATACGGAACATCCTTCTGCTTTGACTTGTCCCCTCTCTTGGGCTTGAATCTATCATGCTTACAAATACAGCATGATGTCTTCTTCGCATCATCTTTGTAGTACAACATACAGTGATTCAGACATGCATCAATTTTCATAAAACCAAGCCCCATATCATTCACCATCTTCTTCGCACGGTAAAAGTCAGCAGGTAACCTCTCTGATTGAGGAAGCATACTCTTGACGAGTAAGAGAAGCCGGTCAAAAACAACTCTCGCTCATATGAAATTCATATTTCAAATTCAGTAGCTGCGACACTGCAGACAACGTGTATGCTTCTCACAACCATCCCATAATGGCTCATCAGCATCTCGAAGTAACTGATAAAATCTCTGAGACTGTATCATTCGGCACTCTTCATTTGTTTGATCTTCATGAATATTGAACTCCGGACCAGCAACATCGACAACCATGTCTACGTACGTACTTGTGGAGGCAAAATAATTAGCTGGTGCATGTTGCCCAGCTAGCTAGCCCAGAGGGGGGGGGGTGAATGGGTTATTAAAATTTGATCTTTGATTAAAACATGTTCACTAAAAAGATTACACAACAGCTTTAAACAGAAGTTAGAGTTAGAAGAAAAAGATAGCAAACGCACAAAGACACAACCACACGACACAAGGATTTTTATCCTGGTTCGGAACTCCTCTCCACAGGAGTCCTACGTCCAGTCCCTGAGCAATACCTCAGGATTTCACTAACAAGGGTACTATCCCACTCACAGATCCTTACACCCAGCCTCAACTGGTCTTCCTTCAACCTGAAGGGAAAACAACCACCCTGGATACCACCAGGTCTTCCTTCGTCCATAAGGGAACAGACCAATGAAGAGAAAATTTAAGAACACGCTTTAGACACTAGCTGAACTAGCTACAAGCTGAAGCAGACAAGCCTCAAGAGAGAAAAGGATTTAACAGGGTTCCTACCAAGGACTAACTGGCTCTCACACAAGAGTTTCTTCTATGAACACTGAGAGCAAAAGAGCTACGGAAAACATGGAATGGACGCTTGTCTCTTGTTGAAACTCAGGGACTCGAAGAACTTGAGTTGCTTGCTTTTCAGAATGATATTCACTCTTGTTCCATTCTACTTTTCTCCGTCTTGAGTCTTGTATTTAAGCTTCTACTTGAAATTTGAACGTTAAAGGTACCGTTGTCTCTCATCCAGGTGTACGTTAGACTGAAAGAAGTTGGAGTCTTGGAAGCTTCAATCAACAGTCTTTGAACACTTTGAACACGCAAAGAGAAGAGATCTTTTAGATATCTTTTGTTCTATTTGAATTAACGTTGTAAAGTGGAGATGGATCTGTTATCTGCACGCTTATCAAACAGATAGCAAACAGCTACGCTGTCTCTGATGTCAGTCAACGTTAGAAAGAATATCATGGAAATAGTAAGACCAATTAGCTGAAACTAAAAGACGTTTGCAGAATAGGCATGATTATGGACGATATCTTTTGCATGCATGCAGAGATACGTTTAGGTCACATCACATGCAGGTGTGTCAGAGATATGTATACGTGGACTTTGACTAGTCACACAGATAAAAACAAGTCAATGAGAGATATACAAGTCGATGGCTCAAGACTTATGAAATCGTTATAACCCATAGCAAATCGTTCTATAACAGAGGATATAAGAAATCATTATGAATCATGGCAAGTCGTTCTGATTCTGAGAAATCGATGTGAAACACTTAACAATCGTTATGAGATGTAAGTCATTGTGTTTCAAAGAAATCGTTACGAGAACCAAAGAAATCGTTACGACTTAGCAAGTCGTTATGACAGTACAGAAATCGTTATGAAACTCTTAACAAATCGTTGCACAAAGCAAATCGTTATGAGATCTAAATAAATCGTTACGAGGTCTAAAGAAATCGTTACGGCTAGAGAGTCGTTGCGAGTTCTAAAGAAATTGTTACGAGGTCTAAAGAAATCGTTACGCCTTAGGAAGTCGTTGCGAGTTCTAAAGAAATCGTTACGAGGTCTAAAGAAATCGTTACGGCTAGAGAGTCGTTGCGAGTTCTAAAGAAATCGTTACGAGGTCTAAAGAAATCATTACGCCTAGGAAGTCGTTGCGAGTTCTAAAGAAATCGTTACGATGTCTTAAGAATCGTTGCGATATCGATTTGTTTTGAACTTTTCGGTCAGAAAGGAAATCGTTCTGCTTATCAAAGAAGTCGATGTGAAGTATGAAGAAGTCGATACAAAGACTTGGACAGAATATGAGATGAGACTTACCTGATTGTCCTGAACTTTCATTTTTCTTTTATTTCCTGTTCTCAAAGCTCAAGAAATTCATTAGAACTATTTTGTTAATCAACAAAATTCATTAGTACTATTTTGTTAATCATCAAAATTAATATATAAAAAGTGAATTATTTATATGGGGAATGTTTGGTCATCAATCTCCCCCTTTTTGATGATGACAAAATATACTAAACATTACATAAAATAAACATGTTTTTTTCAGAATAACTTTAGTTTTCTCCAACAAACATGTTTTTCAGAATAGCTTTAGTTTTCTCCCCCATTTTGTCATAAGCAAAAAGATGGTCGATGAGACAAGAAGAGAGAAATCATATATTAAGTTTGAGAAAGATAGTACAAGGGAGATCACAAGGAGGCATGCTGTTCAATAACAGCCCATGCCTTGATCTCAAGATCTTCAAAAATTTGCTGAAATACTCAAGAAGAAACTGAAAAGGTAGGACCCATGGAGGGAAGTTCTTTGAATGTAGAGTTGCTTTTGCTGTTCTAAGACTTAATCCATACTGGGTTTTATCCAAGATAAATCTGTAAATGTACTCTTACCAAAACTGGCCCGAAGGAGAAATTTGCCAAAGAGATTGGATAATAAATCTTGTGATCTAGGAGATCCTGCTTCAGAGCATAGAGCAGAATATCTGGCTGCCCACACAACATAGATCTCTTGAATAGGAGTGATGGAGTTGAGATCCAAGAATTTTTGCTGAAAAGTGGGCTTCCTTGACTAGCTAGATCACGGTTGATAGCTTCCAACTGTAGATGTGAGGCCTGATAAGGAAGGTCCCATTCTGAGGGAGTAAGTCTCTCACACTCAGAAATGAGTGAGCCAAGGTCTGAGAAGAAATGCGGCCAGAGTGGTATTCTCTAAGATGATGAACCGCAAGAATGAAGGTCGTCTGCCCTGCTTGGATGACATCCGGCCCATTTGCCTTGCAAACATGTCTAAAGCATGAGATCCTGCATCCTGAATCAAACACAAGGAGTGTAGCTTTGGCAGAAGGACTAGAGAGTCAATTGGAGATCAGCAAAGTCCACTGAGAGGGGAAATTTACAGGACGTTCTGATCTCAGCATCACTAAGGCTGAATGAAATTGGAAGAATTGTACCTCAGGCAGCTTGTTCAAGTAGCAGAAGTCACTGTACAGCTGAAAGTTTCTGGCAATACGAATCTCTTTCAAAATGTAAGGTCACCAAGAGTTCTTATGTTGAATAATGAACCACTCAGAAAAGGTGAGTGGGTGAGCTCTGTGGGTAAGAGATTCTGCCCTGGCAGTCAAATACTTTTCAGATTGACCTTATTTCCCTTGACAGCTGCCCACTGATCTTCAGTCTTGAACTCAGTGCCCTCAAGGATTTTGGATTTGTGGAATTGGGATATCTGAGTAAGAGAGAACAATGTTTAGGTGTTCGGATAGGTTAAGAAAAGGAATACCATAACTGGTAGAAAGAATGCACTTTTGAAGATATTCCTTGTAGATAGGTCTTCTCTTAGGATCAGGGTAAGAGAATACCAAGAGGAGGGAATAAGGGAACAGAGGAGATGCTAAGAGGGGGAGGAATTTTCCTCTTTTTCGTGGCAGGACTGGGAGGATCAGTCCTGTGGATATGAGAAGCAGTGGAGAGAATGGTGATAAGGGTGTTTCTTCAAAATCATCCGGAAGATTTGTGTCAAAGACACCAAGTGGTAGAGGTTTTTCCGGAGGAAAGATACCAGAAGAAGGAGGAGTAGGAGGATAGAAAAGATGTTTGGGATTAAAGGATGAGTTGGTTGAACTGGAGTGTTTGAGCTTGAGGAGGTGAAGGTTTGGGATTGAATGAGGATGGAGCTGAGATGTGAGAAGGAGTGGGAGAGAAGGAAGGGTGAGATGAAATGAAGGATGAGGAGGTTGGGTGCGAGGCACAGGGGTGTTGATGGTTGGTGGTGCAGGAGGGGCTGTAGAAGGAGATGGAGGGAGAGGAGAGGGTTGGAGTGGCAAAGAGATGAAGTGTCAGGGGCTTAGAAGCTGTCATTGGCTCTTTTCCTTAGCCTGACCTTCTCTGACTGCTGAGTCCTGAAGACCCTGAAGCTGACACTGGTTCTGCTGATCCCAAAACTGATGGCCCTGTTGGCCGAGACCCTTGAGCAGATGGCCCTGCTGGCCCTGGTGGCCGAGGAGCAGCAACTGTCTGCTCGGAGAAACCCTACTAGTCCTTGACAGAACAACAGCATAGACTTCATATCAGACATCTCTTTATTGAACCACCTCATGCATTTCGGATTGAAGATAAGTCTGAGGAGGTTGAAGCTTGACTAGCAACAATGCCTTGAATACCTCTCTGAACTGATGACAAGATCTCTCCTTGAGCCTTCAACAATGCCATAACAGGCTTCAGATTTACTTTTCTATGGCCCTTTCTTGGCCTTCTGAGAACAATTCTCTTCTGCTTCTCTTGCTGAGTGACAGGCTCCTCAAGATTAATATTGCTTGCACTTGGGCCTTCACTAACAAGAACACTGGCTGGAGGTGGAATTTCCTGAGATGGGGCAGCTGACTCAGGAACATTCTCAATCAATGGTTCCTTAGTGCCCACTTGCTCCCCTGAATAGGAGCAGGGAGTTCAACACTTTCTTGCTCCCCCTGGGCAGGAGCATCCTCCAAAACAACTTTTTCCAAGTGGCCTTCTGCCACGAATCAGACACTTCAGGTTCAATGACACTTTGTTCCCCTTGGCTAGGAGCTTCTTCCATGACCACATCTTGTTGAGTACCTGCTTGTATCTCAACATTTGCAACTGGTTCAGACTGAATTTCTGTATGGCCTGGTGCCATAACTTCTTCTTCAACACGTTCACCTACTTTAGAAGTAGCTGAGGTGAAGGGAATGGAATCCAATACCTCTCTTAAAATAGAGGCGACTAAGGGGTAGGCAAAGAGTCCCACACCAGCTGCACCTTCTTCCATCTGAACTTCTGGAGAATGAGAGTCAATCTCCACAACAGGTGATTCTGAAGCTTCTGCCTGGCTTGCCACAACTGGTACTGCTGCTGCTTGCTCTGTTGCTGCTGCTTGCTGTGCTGCTGCTGCTTGCTCTGCTGCTGCTTGCTCTGCTACTACTGCTTGCTCTGCTGCTGCTGCTTGCTCTGCTGCTGCTGCTTCTTCTTGAACTTCTGGGATATCTCCAATAATCGCTTCTCCCTCTGCCACAGAGGTCTTTGTCCAAACTCCATCTTGCACTGAAAAACCACCTTTCTTCAAATTTCTGGACCTTATAGACTGGCCCATCTTCTCTACTACTGCTCCAGACACATCTACTCCAAAGTGCTTGAAAATCTTGGTGAGTAGATGAGCATAGGGCAAGGAAACATTCAACTTGCTCTTGGTTTCCCATATCTGAGCATGAGCAAATTTCATTCGCTCAATCATTACAGCGGCCAGTTTATCTCCTTGTTCTGGATTGCCCAGAACATTATGTCTGAATCTGCCCTAGTGCATGAAGAAAACGTAGCACTTCGAGGTACTATAATTTGGCAGACAATAAAGTGAAGCAACCGATTAAATGCGGACATCTGATTAATATCTAGCTTTCCATCTTTCAGCTTAAACCCTGGACCAATAATTCCGAGACCCTTTACTTCATCATTCACAGAGTGAATGCCACTATACCCAGAGGTCTTTACTCCAAACAACTCATGCAATAGCTTATGGTTTATCTTGATTTGGATACCCCTGACAGAGGAGACAAGGGACCCGTCCGCTTCTGATTTCAAGCAAATGTAAAACGCTTTCACCAGGTCCGGATAACTTACCTCAGTGAAAGTAGCAACATCCATCCACTGCATTCTTCTCAAAGCTTCGACTAGACTGGTCATGCCACTCTTCTCAAGGTTCTGAACATCCACTGCCTTATTTCCGCAGATCTTCGTCTTCACGAAGGTAAACCTTTCTTGCTCCTTCGGGGACAGAAACTCAGCACTGTAACCTCCAACACTTCGGTGATCATCGGAGCGGCCATGGGTGAAGAGGAGAAGAGATTCTGGTGAAGGGAGATGATGGAAGGGATGGAAGCTCTCAAAGGGATTCTTCGTGGGAGAGGAGAAAGCTTCGAAAGTTGCAGAGAGTCGATGCCGAAATCGTTAGGCATCGGCTTTGGGTGAACAGATAAAAGATAAAAGGGTAAAGGTAGAAGACAAGTTGTTCTCAGAACGATTTGAATAATTAATATTACTTTACCGAAAAGTGGAGCGCCAAAGGCGGTAAAGCCAGAAAGCGACAAAACCGTTTGACGGGTCAAACAACTTTCAACACAATAGCGGTCAAAGCATGTAGATAACTGAGTTTTGCTTATTCTTAAAGGAGAGAAAATTTCATTTAATCTAAAAAAAAAAATTTATATGTCAATAAAGTTACAGAAATCTTTTCACAAATTGCACATCCCTAATTCCCTTCTGAGAGATGTAAATCTCTCTTCAGGTAGGGCTTTTGTGAAGATATCTGCTAATTGACCATTTGTATCTATAAAAGAAATTTCTAAATTACCACTAGCTACATGGTCTCGAATAAAATGATATCTTACCTCAATGTTTAGCTTGAGTGCTGTACTGGATTTTTGGTGAGGTTGATGGCACTTGTATTATCACATAATAGTGGAATTGATTTGATGTGAATTCCGAAATCCTCAAGTTACTGCTTTATCCAAAGAAGTTGTGTACAGCAACTTCCAGCAGCAACATATTCTGCCTCAGCTGTTGATAAAGCTACTGAATTTTGTTTCTTGGATGACCAAGATATTAAACATCCTGCAAGAAACTGACAACACCCACTGGTGCTTTTTCTATCTACTTTGCATCCAGCATAATCAGCATCTGAATATCCTACTAATTTTATTTCACAAGATCTAGGATACCAGAGACCTAAATCATGAGTTCTAGCCAGATATCTAAATATTCTTTTTACTGAAATTAAATGAGACTCTCTAGGGTCTGCCTGATATCTAGCACACATGCATACACAACAAAAGTCTGGTCTACTTGCAGTTAAGTAAAGTAATGATCCTATCATACCTCGATAATTCTTTTGATCTACCTTTTTACCTTTTTGATCACTGTCCATTCTGGTTGATGCACTCATTGGAGTTGATAATGGCTTTGCACCTTCAAATCCAAATTTCTTTAACAGCTCTTTGGTGTACTTGGCTTGACAGATATGAGTGCCATCCTTCCCTTGCTTGATTTGTAATCCAAGGAAGTAGCTTAGCTCCCCCATCAAGCTCATTTCGAATTCTCCCATGCATAAGCTTTTCAAAGTACTTGCAAAGAGATTCATCAGTAGATCCAAAAATATATCATCTACATATATTTGCACGAGAAGTATATGTTTAACCTTAGATTTTATAAATATTGTACTATCTACTTTACCTCTAGTGAAACCATGATCTAATAAGAAAGTACTGAGCCTTTCATACCAGACTCTAGGTGCTTGCTTTAAACCATATAAAGCCTTATGTAGTTTAAATACATGATTTGGAAATTCAGTATCATCAAAACCTGGATGTTGTTCAATATAAACTTCCTCCTTGATAAAACCATTTAAAAAGGCTGATTTGACATCAATTTGAAATAGTTTTAAATCAAATGCAGATGCATAAACAAGTAAAATCCTAATAGCCTCAAGTCTAGCTACAGTGCATAGGTTTCATCGAAATCTATGCCTTCTCTTGGGAGTAGCCTTGAGCTACCAGTCTGGCCTTGTTCCTTAAGATTATTCCAGACTCATCCAGTTTATTTCTGAACACCCACTTGGTGCCATAACTGAATGATTGGATGGTCTAGGAACAAGTGACCATACTTGGTTTCTCTTGAACTAATTTAGTTCATCTTGCATGGCTAATATCCAAGATTCATCAGATAAAGCTTCATTGACTGTGTTAGGCTCTATTTGAGAAACAAAGGCTAAATAATCACATGGAATTACATTACCTCTTGTTCTTACCCCTACGGATGGATCACCAATAATGTTTTCAGGAGGGTGATCTTTCTGATGTCTCCATTCTTTTGGAAGATTTTCATGTTGGATTTCAGTTTGCTACAGTTCTTCCAGAGTTGGATCTTCCTTGTCCTTAATGAGGTATTCTTTAATTTTTCGGACAAGTCATCTGCATCATCAATGTCACTAATTTCTTCCTTTTTCAAGGAAGGGTTAGATTCATCAAAATAACATGTACAGATTGTTCTATAATAATGAGCGTTTATTGAAAACTCTATAACCTTGGGTTTAGAAGTGTACCCCATAAAGATGCCTTCATCTGATTTGGCATCCAACTTACCAATGTCCCTTTTTCCATGTTGTGGATGAAGCAAGGACATCCAAAAATTTTGAGATGGCTGATCTTTGGCTTCTTTCCTTTGTAGAGTTCATAAGCAGTCTTCTTCAGAATCGGCCTGATCATTACTCTATTAATGATATAACATGCAGTGTTGATGGCTTCGGCCCAGAAATATCTTGGCAAATCATATTCTGATAACATGGTTCTTACCATATCCAAAAGAGTTCTGTTTTTCCTCTCAGCAATTCCATTATGTTGAGGTGTCCTTGGGGCTGAGAAGTTGTGCTCAATTCCTTGATCATCACAGAACTTTGTAAACTTTTCATTCTGAAACTCACCACCATGATCTGATCGGATAGAGACAATTGTGAACTTCTGATCTTTCTGAACTTTCTTACTGAAGCTGACAAAATTGTCAAATGTGTCATCTTTGTGCTCTAGAAAGGATACCCAAGTGAATCTTGAATAATCATCAACTATTACAAATCCAAAATTCTTTCTCCTAGACTAGTAGTCCTCATTGCCCAAATAAATCCATATGAAGTAGTTCTAAGGGCTTTGAGGTGGTTACTACAGTCTTTGATTTGAAAGAGCTCTTGGTGTGCTTTCCTCTTGCACAAGGTTTACAAATGCTATCCAATCTAGAATTGACCTTTGGCAGTCCTTCCACTAGCTTTCTCTTTCTGAGCTTATTCAAACCATCCAAGCTGCAGTGACCTAATCTTCTGTGCCACAGCTCTGTTGATTGATCTTTGCTGGCTGCCAAAAAGACATCTTGATTCTTGAGTTCCTCGAGATAGAGAACATACAAGTTTCTTTTTCTGTAGGCTTCAAATATGACTGCACCATCCTTTAATATACTGCACTTTGATTCTTGGAACTGAATCTGATGGCCTTTGTCACACAACTGGCTGATGCTGATAAGATTGTGCTTTAATCCTTGACCAGCATTACGTCTTCAATAACTGATTTTCCTTTGATGTTCACGGACCCACTTCCTATCACAGTGCCTTTTCCATTATCTCCATAGGTGACTGTACCTTCTTTAGCTTGGAGATCAACGAAAAACTTCTTGTTGCCTGACATGTGCCTTGAGCATCACTGTCCAGTACCATTTGGATGCTCTTGAATTTCCCTGAGATTTAAACACTAAGTTTTAGGTACCCAAGTTCTTTTGGGTCCTGATGGGTTAGTATCATTGATTTTTCCTTTTATTATCCACTTTTGTTCTTGTTAGGACATGTTGCTTTGTTATGTCCTAGTTTGTTACAATGAGTACAACAGGTTGTTCTAGTTATTCTTTCAACTGGATTGTATTTAAATTTTTTATGTTCTTTATTCTTTTCGGATATAAATTCAGGAGTTGGATAAGTATTAGGAAAGACTTTTGTTTCTTCATTTTCTGAGGGAGTATAACCAAAACCATGTTTCTTCTTAGTTGATCTTTTAGCTCCATTTATCATTAGAAGAGGTTTATTATTTGTGAACTTGTTTATGGTGCTTGTAAATGTTCATTTCTTATTTAATCTTTCTATTTCTGTTTTAAGTCCACTTAAGTCTTCTTGTTTTTCTAAGTGAATTATTTTTCTATTTTTCTCTTTTAAATCTTCACATAATAATTCATTCCTTCTTTTATGTTCAGTTATTTATTTTTCAAGTTCTTCATTTTCTGTTTTTAGATCTGAGTTTGTATTTTCTAAACAGATTAAATTCTTCTTACTAATTTTAAGTAATTTAGATACTTCTTTATATTTTTCATAGAGTTCATTAAAAACACTTTCTAAGTTATCAGAATCTGAATCATTGCATGAATCAAAAGAAGAGTCAGAAGTTACCTTATCTTCGGTATTGGCCATGAGGGCCAAGTTTGCCTCTTCACCTTCACTGCTCGAGCTTGACTCACTATCTGAGTCACTGCTGTTCTCCCAAGCAGCTGCCATTGCTTTCTTTTTATACTTCTTGAATCTTCTGAAGTTGTCCTTCTTCTTATGATCATTTTTTTTAGCATTGGACAATCTGCCTTGATGTGTCTAGGCTTCTTGCATTCATAGCATATTACTTCTCCTTTCTTCGGATCCTTTACTTCTGGTTTTCTGAAGTCTTTGTTCTTCTTGAAAAATCTTCTTCCGGACTGATACTTCTTCTTCTTTGCTAAATTCTCTGAAGTCTTCGAGACAGCATGGCTTCTTCATCATCATTGTCTTTGCTACGTTCACTGTTATCCAAGGATTCTTCTGATATCTCATCATTCGCATTGAGAGCATTTGATTGCTTTTCTGCTGGAGGATTCTCCTAATCTCTCCATATTTATCTCATGAGCCATGAGAGATCCATTTAATTTTCCAATGACATTAATTTCAGATCATTGGCTTCCTCAATGGCTGTTACTTTTGGAGTCCATGAGGATGGCAGAGATCTGAGTATCTTCCTGACCATGTCTGGTACACCATAGACTTTACCTAATCCAGCTAATCCATTTGTGATATCTGTGAATCTGCTAAACATCTGAGTTATGGATTCACTTGGCTGCATCTGGAACCTTTCATATTGGGCTACAAGAATATCGATTCTTGTCTCCTTTACTTTGTTTGTCCCTTCATAAGTAATCCTGAGCTTTTCCCACATTTCCATTGCGGATTTGCAGGCTAAAACTCTGTTGAATTCTTTCTTGCTGAGGGCACAGCAAAGGATGCTCTTGGCTTTGCAGTTTAGGGATATTCTTCTTCTGTCATCATCTGTCCACTGAGCCTTAGCATTTGTGACTAGAAGATCACTTCTTCTACAATGGACCATATTGTATAATCGTGGCCTTGTAGAAAGTACTCCATTCTTGTCTTCCAATAGGTGTAATCTTCTCCATCGAACAAGGGAGGCATGTTGACTGACTGACCTTCGAAGTTACTTTGGGCTGCCATGGATCTTTACTCTTCAGATCGTTGGATCTTCTTCTTTGTCGAAGAGACTCGCTCTGATACCACTTGTTGCCCAGCTAGCTAGCCCAGAGGGGGGGGGGGTGAATGGGTTATTAAAATTTGATCTTTGATTAAAACCTGTTCACTAAAAAGATTACACAACAGCTTTAAACAGAAGTTAGAGTTAGAAGAAAAAGATAGCAAACACACAAAGACACAACCACACGACACAATGATTTTTATTCTGGTTCGGAACTCCTCTCCACAGGAGTCCTACGTCCAGTCCTTGAGCAATACCTCAGGATTTCACTAACAAGGGTACTATCCCCCTCACAGATCCTTACACCCAGCCTCAACTGGTCTTCCTTCACCTGAAGGGAAAACAACCACCCTGGATACCACCAGGTCTTCCTTCGTCCAGAAGCGAACAAACCAATGAAGAGAAAATTAAGAACACGCTTCAGACACTAGCTGAACTAGCTACAAGCTGAAGCAGACAAGCCTCAAGAGAGAAAAGGATTTAACAGGGTTCCTCTCCAAGGACTACACTGGCTCTCACACAAGAGTTTCTTCTATGACACTGAGAGCAAAAGAACTACGGAAAACAATTGGAATGGACGCTTGTCTCTTGTTTGAAACTCAGAGGACTCGAAGAACTTGAGTTGCTTGCTTTTGAGAATGATATTCACTCTTGTTCCATTCTACTTCTTCTCCGTCTTGAGTCTTGTATTTAAGCTTCTACTTGAAATTTGAACGTTAAAGGTACCGTTGTCTCTCATCCAGGTGTACGTTAGACTGAAAGAAGTTGGAGTCTTGGAAGCTTCCAATCAATAGTCTTTGAACACTTTGAACACGCAAAGAGAAGAGATCTTTTAGATATCTTTTGTCTTCTATTTGAATTAACGTTGCAAAGTGGAGATGGATCTGTTATCTGCACGCTTATCAAACAGATAGCAAACAGCTAAGCTGTCTCTGATGTCAGTCAATGTTAGAAAGAATAGCATGGAAATAGTAAGACCAATTAGCTGAAACTAAAAGACGTTTGCAGAATAGGCATGATTATGGACGATATCTTCTGCATGCATGCAGAGATACGTTTAGGTCACATCACATGCAGGTGTGTCAGAGATATGTATACGTGGACTTTGACTAGTCAACACAGATAAAAACAAGTCAATGAGAGATATACAAGTCGATGGCTCAATGACTTATGAAATCGTTATAACCCATAGCAAATCGTTCTATAACAGAGGATATAAGAAATCATTATGAATCATGGCAAGTCGTTCTGATTCTGAAGAAATCGATGTGAAACACTTAACAAATCGTTATGAGATGTAAGTCATTGTGTTTCAAAGAAATCGTTACGAGAACCAAAGAAATCGTTACGGCTTAGCAAGTCGTTATGACAGTACAGAAATCGTTATGAAACTCTTAACAAATCGTTGCACAAAGCAAATCGTTATGAGATCTAAAGAAATCGTTACGAGGTCTAAAGAAATCGTTACGGCTAGAGAGTCGTTGCGAGTTCTAAAAAAATTGTTACGAGGTCTAAAGAAATCGTTACGCCTTAGGAAGTCGTTGCGAGTTCTAAAGAAATCGTTACGAGGTCTAAAGAAATCGTTACGGCTAGAGAGTCGTTGCGAGTTCTAAAGAAATCGTTACGAGGTCTAAAGAAATCGTTTAGTCTTGGAAAGTCGTTGCGAGTTCTAAAGAAATCGTTACGAGGTCTAAAGAAATCGTTACGATGTCTTAAAGAATCGTTGCGATATCGATTGTTTTGAACTTTTCGGTCAGAAAGGAAATCGTTCTGCTTATCAAAGAAGTCGATGTGAAGTATGAAGAAGTCGATACAAAGACTGGACAGAATATGAGATGAGACTTACCTGATTGTCCTGAACTTTCATTTTTCTTTTATTTCCTGTTCTCAAAGCTCAAGAAATTCATTAGAACTATTTTGTTAATCAACAAAATTCATTAGTACTATTTTGTTAATCATCAAATTTAATATATAAATAAGTGAATTAATTTATATGGGGAAAGTTTGGTCATCAGTGCAGACGATGAATATTCAGCTCACCATGAGACGACCAAACTCATAATGGGCAACAAATCCTCTCGTATACAAATGATGCTGCACATCCCTGTCGATATCCACTTTTGTTCTAAAGCCGACACGGACATCGATGTTACCATGGATCAATGCTACTGATGAATTACTCAATGCAAACTGAATAAAACTGTCAACTCTGTCTTTAAACTCCTCGGTCACAACTCCATTCACTATTCCATGGTCATCCATGACGATTCTCATAAGATATTTTTCTACACAGATTAAATGTCATGTCACGAGTTAAAATCCAACACCCCTCACATCGTCGAGTAAGTCAAAATGAATAGGTATGATTTATTATTTAGATTATCCTTTTTACCCATCTGTGAATATTGGATCGCACTCAGATGACCTTACTATGTGCTTGTATTATTGGCTGAAAATTTTGGCAGCTCTCCCACACCTCTGATATACCAAAAATATTATTGATTAAGATTTTTCTTAAACACTTACTAATAAGTGGTTAAGAAAATATTCTAAATCAATAAATGTATATCAGAGAGGAGTGAGTAGAAGCACCCGAAATTTTCAAAAAATAATACAAACACATAATAAAGGACCACCTAACTGCGATCAAACATTCACAGACTGTCCAAAACGGGACAATTCAAGACTTTGAGTAGATACATGTTCTCATCATTGAAAATAAGACTCGTGCAATCAATCCCAAAGTCTTGAACGGGAAGGTTCATTGACACGGGCTTAACACACTCTCGTGAGGGGTGGGTGCAGTGATAAATTACTATACATGCATAGATCAAATGTAAAACCAACATAAATATGAAAGGAATATGAAAAAAAAATCATACATGTGAACAAGTGCAATAATAAACCAAATTCACACATCCATGTACATGAATTGCATTAAAGTAAGAAAATACAAATTAATCACTAATATTTAAAAGAAGATTGTTATGAATAACCTCACAGTGCCATAGATATGTAGAGGTTCTATCTTCAATATAGCAAAGCAAAGCAAACTATAAAGAAGCCATGGATTTAGCTCAGAACTAATTAGCATCATAACCAATTTTCAACAATGAAATTGGAATCTTAATGACAGTACTACCCTATTAGTGAAAGCCTTTATAGAACAACTATAGTATCATGCAGGGTGAATAATGAGTCTGTTCGGTCCGATTCACCCCTATAAGGGAACCGACCCGAACCTTTATATAGTGAATTGAAACGAAATGAAACGAAACTGAATTCGTTCAGTTCAAAGGCGCTCGACATTGCGCACGTCTGTCCCATCACTGTGATCTCTAAAATTTAATAGATGCTAATCGGAGTGGAGGGGGGTCTTCCTGCAGGGGGGGTCACAAGTGGGGGTGGAGGGGGGTCTTCCTGGGGGGGGGGGGGGGGGGGGGGGTGTTCACAGGTGGGGGTGGGAGGGGGGTCTTCCGGTAGGGGGGTCACAGGTGGGGGGGGTGGGGGTTCACAGGTGGGGGTGGAGGGGGGTTTCCCGGGGGGGGGGGGGGGGGGTGTTCGATAGGTGGGGGTGGAGGGGGGTCTTCCTAGGGGGGGGGGATTCACAGGTGGGGGGGGGGGGATTGTGCAGGGGAGGGAGGGGGACGGAGGGGGGAGAGGGGGACTGTGGGAGGAGGGGGGGGGGAATGTGGAGGAGGGGGGGAGAGGGGGACTGTGGGAGGAGGGGGGGGAATGTGGAGGGGGGGGGAGAGGGGGACTGTGGGAGGAGGGGGGGGGGAATGTGGGGGAGGGGGGAAGAGGGGGACTGTGGGAGGAGGGGGGGGGGAATGTGGGGGAGGGGGGGGGAGGGGGGCTGGGGGGAGGGGGGGGGAGGGGAGGGGGGAGAGGGGGACGTGGGGGAGGGGGGGGGGAATGGGGGGGAGGGGGGGGGAGGGGGGAGAGGGGGACTGTGGGAGGAGGGGGGGGGGAATGTGGGGGAGGGGGGGGATGGATTGTGCGGGGAGGGGTGGACGGGGGGGGAGGGGGGTGTGGGGGGGGGGGGGGACTGCAGGGAGGAGGGGAAGGAGGGGGGGACTGGGGGGGAGGGGGGACGTGCGGAGGGGGGGGGGACTATGTGGGGGAGGAGGGACGAAGGGGGGAGGGACTGCGCGGGGGAGGAGGGGACATACCGACGTGGGGCGGCGAGTTGGAGGCGGCCGGAGGCGTGTGAGCGGAGGCGGCGACAGGTGCGGCGAGAAGCGACGGTGGAAGCGGGGCGCGGCGACGCAGAGGAGATGCCGAGAGAGAGAGAGAGAAGGAGAGAGAGAGAGAGAGAGGAGAGAGAGGAGAGAGAGAGAGAGAGTGAGAGAGAGAGAGAGGAGCGGGGGAAGCGGGGGCGGGGGGGAAATATTGCGGGTTTTCCAACGGAACAAATTCTGCCGGAAACCCATCGAAAACCGACGGACTTTCCGACAGAATACTTTTCGTCGGAAACTGGACTGATATTTCATTAAAATATCAGCGTCTCATATACCGAGACTTTTCCGACGGAAGTATTTTCGTCGGAAAATGCCGTCGGTAATCCCGCTTCCTCTTGTGGTGATGCATGTGCAGTCATCCACAAAATTGGAGGAATGTTGAAGATTATGCTCTTTGTATTTCACTTTCGATATTTATCAGAAATGTTATGAAGAGAATATTCAACCCATTTCTGATATTGATAAACAGAAGCAGATCTGATAATCTTGAGGTTCGACCTCCTCAACAAAACGACGACCGAAAGACGAAAGAAGAATAGAATTCCATCTCAACAATCTTTGGAACCGGAGAGAGAAAATAGTTACTTATGGGAGATGGAAACAACCCGGTCATAACCGAAAATCATGTTTAATCCAATAGCTGAGTAGGTATGATAGAGTCTGAAAAAAACATGTTTACATGTACTTTAGTACACTTTTCGTCGTCTTTACATAGCAATTGATATGCTAATTGTTTGTATGCATTTGTTCTTTTTCATTTATAACAATGGCAAGCAGTCCTCCTATCCCACTTATGCGGTGCACGTGTGGCCATGGATATTGTGCAATAAAAATGAGTCAAACCGAGAGAAATCCTGGAAGAATGTACTACAAATGCAAGGTAATCTTTATTATTATTCTGACTTTATAAAACGAATACATTTCTTAGTTTCACTAAATGCTACATGTGTCTTAATAGAATGAGAGATGTGGATTTTTCATGTGGTGTGACGAGGCAATAGATTTGATGACTTTTGAGTCACATTGTGTTGTCAAAGAGAGGAACATATCAGATATTTGGAGAATCGCATTACTACCTTGGAAGATCAAGTAGAGCATCTAAAGACACTTCTGAGAAGATCAAGAAGGGTGCACAATCTTTGTCTCAGGCCTTCTCATTCTAAGTGTAATAGATAATGGGGTGGGAGTGATGGTATTGCACAAGATTTGGGTAAGTTGGGGCTATGACTTCTTTCATGTAGTTTGTGATGGACATGTACTTTGTGATGGAGAGTTTCAATGATCTCCTGTAGTGGACATGTAATTGTGTTTTTTTTTTAGTTTGTGATGGTCATGTAGCTTGTGATGGACAATTCAATTATCTCTTGTGATGGACAGTGTTTCTGAAGCTCTTTTATTATGTGACTCTCAACAGATCATCAACAATGCCTGTCAATCCAATTGTATGCTGTTAATTTTCAATGTATCTTAATGTATGTTGTGCCAATAATCTTCATGTGGCTTCAGATAGCAGTTCAATAATCTGCAGGATAATTCAATCAGCAGTAAGAGAGCATAATAGAGAGAACACAGACTCAAAGAGTATGATCAAAAGAATGACCACAATGATAGAGATAGAGAGGGAGTCTTGTACATCCAGGAAGACATCAAGACTGAGAAAGGAATGTAAGTTTAATGGGGAAATGTTCAATCTTTGAATAGAACTGTTCTGGCAGTCAATGTGGTTCTGGCAGTCAGAGTTCTATTCAAAGATTATTCAAATCCGAATCTATATGAAGTTAAATATCTAATATAATGGGAGAGCCATATGCTTGCAATTGTAGATACATCTGAGAATGCATGGAAAGCAATCCGTAGACAAGTGGGAATTTAGGTACTGATGTTTCCAGTCCCTTTTTACTTGCATATTATGGCATGCCATGAATATGGGACATGCAAAGTTTGCAAACAATTATATTATACTTTCATTGCCTTTTAGTCAACTAATATAGAGATGTGCTTTACAACTAATGTCTTTCATCAGCTTTTGTGCTGTCTTGTGGTTCTTTTGGCTCTTTATCAACCAAAAGCTTTGAGTTGAAGCTTCCCCACATTGAGGTGAAGGGGATTGCTAGGTGGTGTTTAGTTTATGTAACTACCTAACAACAATTGTAGCCACTCTAGCTTAATTTTGTCATGTTGAAAGTGGATAACAGTGCTGGTATTCTATCAACAACTTTGTCCTTGTGCAGAGGATAGTGTTTGAATATCAGGAATCAATGCTGCCAATCTAGTGCATGAACAAATCTCAGTTTGGCCAACCTCCATAGAGAGTTTCACTTTCAAAGACAGTTCCTTTCCAAACTCCACCAACAACAAGAACCTGCATTCATCTACAATCAGATCATAAGTTAGCCTCATTGAGAAGTTAAGAATCCCATTCCCTTTGCCATGTCCAGCAGTCTTCATCTTATTGTATCACATTAGCTAGTGATCTGACTCTGATCTCCTCCATCTGGTATAGATTTGACCTTTTTCATCTATGCTGCTTTACATGTTTGTTAGATTGGCTTATTAGGGTTGGTTGAGTGCCCAATAGATAATTGTAGTTCTACTGCCCTCTCCTCTCTCAATGTGGTTCTGGCAGACATCAAGAACTGGCGCACTGTCCACCGGGGTTGGTGGGTATGAGGGAAGGGTATTATGGTCTTTTCAATGGGGAAAATGTTAACTAGCCAGATGGATTCCTTTCTAAAAGGACTGAAAATTAAAATTTTCAAATTTTAGGACCGGTCATACTACATTTTTTGTGTCTGGACCTAAAATTAAAGCAGACCCCCTACTCAGGACCGGGAGTCAATTTCTCCTTTTTAATATAGAGGTCTTGGGTTCAAAACTCAATATAGTCAAAAAAATTTTTTTTAAATTGAGTAATCGAGCACCAATGATCGACGCCGGATTTCGGCAACTGGCGCCGCGGCCGGTCTCCGATGATCACCGGAGGCCGGATTTTGGCGGCCGGTCTCCGACTATTGACGGATTTCGGCGATCGTCGGAGGCCGAAAATTCGGCGCCGACGATCCGACAAAAGATTTGAAAAAAAAGTAATTGTTCTTAGCTTAAAAAATAAATAATTTTTTAGATTTAAGTGATTAATTAAGATATATTCAGATATTTTATAAAATAGTCTAAAATCTTAAAAATTAAATATTTTAGATAATAGACATATATTAAGTATTATCAAACGGCCACCATCCGTTTTTTGTGTGTGCCAAATTCTTCGATCTTCGAGTTGAATATGATTGGAGGGGATATGAATTGCATTGAACATTTTGACTGTCTCATCACCAAAAAGGGAGATGAGAAGAGGAATATCCCAAGAACCACCAGAGATAAAATCCGACACCTTTACAGGTAGGGAGCTGAATCCACACGGTTTAAAAATTAATCTACCTCTCACACCAGGAAGCCAGTCGTCATTTATTGATGTGATGGATATCTAATTATAAGTGAATGTGTATCCTCTTGTAAATGTATGCACCAAGTATTTCTCTTCTATTTTTCAAGATATTTGATATCCAACCCACCAATAACTTTATGTTGGTTAATTCTGTTCCAGGCGTAAAAATGATTTTTCCTCTTCCCTGAGTGCTCATCCCACCAACACCTATTAATAGTTGAAGCAAGCTTTACGAAGACTGCCCTTAGGGAATAAAATGATGTTCATCACATGCTGGGGATGGGCCGCCAATATGGATTTAAGAAGAACAGTCCGACCAGTTTGACAAAGAGTGCCCATCTTCCAATTCTCTATCTTTTGCATTAGCTGATCTTCAATGAATTTCAACTGCTTGGATTTGCTGCCTTTCCACAAGATAGATATTCCAAGATAAAAATCTCCTTCAGTGATCACCTTGATATTCATGGTGTTCAAAAATTGTGGAGGGGGGTTCTTGCTGAAATGGAAACCAGATTTTGCCTTGTCAATGATCTGCCCAGTCCACTTCCCATAAATGTCAAAAAAATTGGGAGTATGAATCTATCTCTTGCTGTTCTAGGACCCAAAAATGAAGATGTCATCTGCATAAAGTGCATTGGTGATGGAGGGGGAAAAAGAGTTGATTTTAAAACCCTTGATACTACCTTGCCATTGTTTCCACTTGATCATTACTGTGAGACATTCAGCACACATGATGTATAAATATGGGGAAAGAGGGCGCAGCTTATCTCAATCCTCTGCTAGGAATAATGAGAAAGTGCAGCAAGTGTAATCTATCTAGGATGACAGTTCATGTGGCGCCACATGGGCTGTCAGGTGGTTTTTTTTTTTTTTTGAAATCTAACTTTTTTTTTGGAGCCTAATCTATCTATTTGGAGTCCAACTCATCTATTTTGGAGCTCAACTTTTTATTTTGGAGCCCAACTTACTTTTTATTTTGGAGCCAAACTATTTTTTAGGCTCCAAAATAAAAAATTAGACTGCAAAATAGATGAGTTGGGCTCCAAAATAAATGGGTTAGGCTCCAAAAAAAAGTTAGATTTCAAAAAAAAAAAAAACCACCTGACAACCCATGTGACGCCACATAAGCTGTCATCCTAGGTGGATTACATTTACTGCACTTTCCTAAAGTGCATTAAATCATTCTTAGGAATAATATGTGCCCTTGGCTTCACCATTGATGAGGACAGAGTAGGTGGGAGTGGAAATGCATTCCCAAATTAAGTTGATGAATTGGTCTGGGAATTTGAATCTTGATAGAACGTACCTGATCACCGGCCAAAGCGACTGATTCCATTTATATCGGTGGTTCACATGTAATTATTTCCCAATGTAAAATAAATTTTTGATGGCAGAACAATAAGATAAATAAAAATAATGAATTAGTGCGTCTTGCAAGATAGTCTTGTGAGGGAAAGACGAACATCAGATTACTAACTCACCCACATGCTGAGTGGCCTTATAACTTTGTCTACTTTACTTCTTGTGCTAGAATTGTACAAGAATTTAATTATGTGATCCAGATCTTTGAATGAGCGAAGTCATGCAACAACTTCGGAATACCCTTCTTACAACACCATTTCTTATAACATCTATAAACCCACTTGTCAATTTCGCGAAGTGCTTGAGGTGCATATCATCAAACTTTGTAGTTTTTTTAATATCCATTTTAAAAATATAAATGGGTAAAAATCTATCTTAAATTTCCATTGTCACAAAAAGCTTGTTACACCAATTTTGCACCATAAGTCCCTCATAACGTGCAGCATCGAACCTATGATGGAATATGTTTGAAATATTTCTTTACTATCTATTTTAGTGACCGTTAAAATATCTTTAGACTATTTTATCCTAAAATAAAAAATAGTTTACCCCTCCCAATTTATCTCTCTCTTCTCGTGTCTCTTTACACATAGTCGCATGAGAAATGCTAGTTACTCGGGCGCCAAGTAACTAGCCGACGTGGAACGGCCCCGCGGCCGACTTGATTGGTCAGCCGTAGCGTGGGTCCCACAAGGCCGCGACTTGGGGCTCACGCGGCCAATCAAGTCAGCCGCGCTGCCGTTCCACCTTATGCTGGTTACTCGGGCGCTCAAATAATTATTATTTCTCTAGTGACATACAACGTTGGAGGCCCCGACCACCTGCTCCGAGAACACCCCCACCTCTCCCTCAACACCATCAGCTCCGTCCATCGTCACGGTCATGGCAACAATATTGTCGCCACCTCCAGCTCAAAGGACATTCGTGGGGGTGGCACACGGGTGCACGTGCACGCACGCACAGAGAGAGAGTGAGGTGGAAGTGGATGGCGTGAAAGGCATCGACGTTGTAGGGAGAGATGAGATATCCTCCCACCCCCTCACACACTCTCTCTTTCTTCATTCTCTCCATCTCTCCTCATGCAAAGACACTAAACACCTCCTATCGCCCTCCTCTCTCTCTCTCTCATGTAGAGGAGAAAGATTTAGTACATTTTTATATTGTACTTAAGTGTAATATGACTAGACACTAAATCTATGTGGCACGTAATAATTGAGTTGTCACTTTATCACTTCTCATGTGAGTGATGTCACATAGGTTTAGTGTCCAATCATATTACACTTAAGTGTAATAAAAAAATATATTAAATCTTTCTCCATGTAGAGATACACCTAACAGTGGAGAGGCAGAGAGCCCCACTTGACGCCCCATCTCTCTCTCCCGCTATCATTTGATAGGTATTTTCGTACCTTTATTTATTATTTAACAACGTCATCAAATATTATTTAACAAGGTCGCTGGCATATTCCTCTCATTCTTAACCTACTAACCACAGTAATATTACTAATTAAATTTCAGATTTTAATAAGATAAGATATAATATAGAGTAAATTAATTAAAATTTATCAAATATTCAACTTATTTTTAATTTTTAATAAATTATAATTTATTATAATACATATTAATTTTATTATAATATACGTTGGGACGAATATGATACATACCTGTAATCGATTCTGTATCATATGTTTTTTTTTTTAATTTTTTATTTATTAGATTTAAATATAAAATAGACCGAAGCAGTTAGCACCGATACGCTTCGGTCGTACCAGAATCGGTACGGCGCGGTTCGCCGGTTCGCTTAACCTTGCTGGAAACTTGATCACCTGCAAGCTCTCGGCGCTCGGCAGCGAGCTTCGCCTAACGGGTGGGCGTTCCGCCGTCGCCACCCCAGACCACACGCCACCGTCCGTCGCACCTCGAAGGAAGTCCAGGAAGGAGATAGTGGACGAAAGACGGTGGCCATTCCGTATTTCCGTGAGCACCGGTCAATAGCGTTGGTGGATTGGGGGGTGCGTCGGGCACGGGCCACACGGTGGCGGGGAGGGGAGGAAGAGGGGAGCGACGAGGAAGCTACTATTTCTTTGGCTTCCGCCGCTCAGAGGCCTGTACGCGGCGACCAACGGAGGGGCCATCTCGGACGCTTGAAGTAGGTAAACCCGCAGGCACGCTTGTTGTTGCTGAGATCGTAAGTACTCGTATTTACTTCTCCATGTCCTATTCTTTTCAGCAATGGGGTTTCCCCTGGCGCCGCAGTGTTACCGATTCCTTCTGAAGATGTCTTTAGACGGATGATGTTGTTATTTCTTTTCTAGAAAAAAAAGGAGTTTCTGGGGTTTTCGTGGTGGGTAGCGTGAGGTTGGTCTTCCTTATTGCTCTTCTTTTTCCGCGTTTTGCGTTTGGCGGTTGAACGGTGCCACCTAGAGTTCAAAGATCATGTTTTTAGGACATTGTGGTTTAAGTTAGAATGCTTCGTTCTGTCACTTTTTGGTTATTATCCCCCTTTATCGTTTATGGAATGGTATGCTTTGGATGTAGAGAAACATTTCTCCATTACATCATGGAGCCAGAGGTTGCAGAAGCCGAGATGTTGTTATCGCCTGTTCTTCCTTTCAAGAAGATACAGATGTCTGAGAAATACCCAAAAGGACATTCGAGAAGTAGGCACTGGAAGCACCTGAAACAAATGCTTCAAGCCGAGAATTACCAGGCCTACCCAGCAAATGAACCATACTGTCAGTGACCATATTGCAAGACTTTCTGGTTCTAGGAGGAGATCTTTTTCTTTTGTTGTTCACTCTGTTGTATGCCTTGACATTTTATCCTTATTCAACATTATTCAACATGTGGATTGCATTCTCTTCCATGTTTCTATTTAAACTTGAATAGTGTTATTTATCACTTTGTTTCCCAACATGTCCCCCAAGGATTCTACTAAACTCTGATAGATTAGAAAATTTCTGAGAGTGATCATGATGAGCTTGAGGACTTTGTTGTTCTTTAAGATACATCTTCCTTGGAAATGTGTATAATATGGAGGAATGGGGAGTCCTTTCTTAGTTCTAGAAGTATTTATTTTCAGATCTTACTGAACTATGATGAACAAATTGTTAGTACTATGGCTAGTCGTCTTGTCTACATTTGCATTTTCTATATCTACTCCTAAATGTTATTGCTGACCAACCTTTCTTCAATCTTCTTCTACGACACTCCATTAAGAATATTGTCACCCTTCTAACTGCTAATAAATTCATGCAGCATAAGCTGGCGATGGTGCCATTCTGAAGGGGAACAACTTTATAAGCAGTGGAACTTGGAAAAGAGGAAGATCTGCATTGAGGTCTGGAGATACCTGAAAAACTGCACTTTTGAGAGGAAATGGTGCAGAGAGAAATTTAGAACTGAACAAAAGTATACATTCTTTGATACGGGCAGTGTCAGCATGGATGAAAGTTGTAAGTTGTAATCATGTTGGTAACCCTTTTGGAATCCACTTGACCTAGAGGGCCATGGATAAGGAGTTTGGTTTATTGAATGGCCATACATTGAACAGCGTCCTGGTTAGTGGGTGCTAAAATTTTTTGGTGTTGGAGGTGTCAAAGGGACATACGTTGATTCTCTGTTTTTAAAAGGGTTTTCAGATCACAGGTCAAACATGAGAGATTTCAGTTGTAGTATGAATTTACTGGAGTCATTTGCATAGTAGTTAGCTGAGGAGAGCTTAATGTGCCTTTTGAGAAGCTTTTACTAAGATCAATTATCTCTTTTCTTCTGGATTATCTATTAATCTATCAATCATTTTAAACGGCAATCGTGATGGCTGGTAAACCAGAGGTAGGTATACATGGATCACTTATCTTTCATGTAAGCTGGGTGATTGAGATTGGGCTTCATCTATCTTACCTATGAACCATCTTAGGAATATAGGATGTCTTTAGTGTTTGTGATAAATTTTAGGAAACTAGACAAGCATCTCATACATATGACAATACAACGAAGCTAACTTTTCTGTCTCAAAGTTTTCTTTTTCTCCTTCTAAGCCAAAATTTTACTGAGCTCAGTGAGTCTAATTACTGATACAAAAGGGCTTGTAGGCTTAAAATTTCAGAAGTTGGCGAAACAAATATACATTAGATTAACCCTTCTGTAGATTGCATAATGATATCATTTGGTGTATGTTATTTGTAGATGATAATTGATGAGAGTATTGATGGTTTAAATGTTAACTTAGAAAGTTGGAGGCATGCCTTAGAGTCTAATGGTTTTAAAATCAGTAGGAGCAAGTCAGAGTTTATGTATTGTAATTATAGTAATGAGACGGTGCTAGTAACTTTCGGTATTTATGGTCTATCATCTAAGAGAATGGAGAGATTGATGATAATGTTTCACATAGGATTAAGGCAGGCTGGTTAAAATGGAGAAGTGCATTAGGAGTCCTCTGTGATCGTCGTATACCCGTGAACTTAAGGGGAAGTTTTATAGAATCGGTGTGAAGCCTACTTTGTTACATGGTATCGAGTGTTGTAAGACTAGTGTGTAATGAGAGATGATGAGATGGATGTGTGGTAAGATTAAAAAAGATAAGATTAGGAATGAGCGGTTCTGTGAGGACTTGGAGATAGCTCCAATTGATAATAAAATGACAGAAAATAAACATTAGTGATTTGGACATGTGCACTGTTGCCCTAATTTAGTGCTAGTTAAAAAAATGTGATCAAATCTTAGCACATGCTAGTAAAAGATCTTAGAGAAAGCCAAAATGAGATGGTGCGATATTATTAGGAAAGACATTGGCTTCTTACGTTTAAACACGAATATAGCATTTGATAGAAATCTTTGGCGGAATAGGATTCATGTAGCAGCATAGATGGCAAAATCGGTCGACTCGGAGCGGAATCGGCCATTGGCAACCCGATTTAGGGGGGGGGGGGGGGGAACAACGACACCCACGGTATAAGGTGGAATCGGGGTGGATCGACCGGAATCGACTGGAGTCGGGCCGACTCAACCCGACTCCACCCCGATTCCATGTCGACTCCATCTGATGTTGGCCGATTCCCTCAGCTCACCTTAATTACGTCTGATCTCCTTCACTTACCTTATTTACTTGAACATCATTAAGTAAATGTTATATTTGTAGTTCCATTTACTTAAGATATTACATGTAAATAAGGAAGTACCCCCATTTGAATCTAATAAAAATATCAAAAAAATCATATCTCTTACCAATAAAAAGTCAACTCTCCCATCGAAGAAGAAAATCGCGATTTCGGTGATTTTAGCGAAATGCTAACTTTCTAATCTCTCTTAATTTGGCCTATTTAAAAATTTGATAATTCAAATAAACCATATAGAACACTAAAAATCCAAAGTCCGGTAAAAAAAGTCAAACGTGCGTATGCCTTCTCCAGGAGCCACTCTCCTACTGACAGCACTTAGTCTGCTTGAGACCTCTCAGAATTTGGTCAAACCTAAGCTATCATCACCTAAACTCATGAGATTTTTTACTTTTTAATTGAAAAGAAACTAGAAAGTGACAATTCTCATGACTTGAGTGATGATAGTTTAGGTTGACCAAATCCTGAGAGGTCTCAAGCAGATAAGTGCTGTCAGTAGGAGAGTGGCTCCTTGGAGAAGTCATATGCACGTTTGACTTTTTTTACCGGACTTTAGATTTTTAGCATTCCATATGATTTATTTGAATTATCAAATTTTTAGATAGGCCAAATTATGAGAGATTAGAAGTTAGCATTTCGCTAAAATCACCGAAATCGCAATTTTCTTCTTCGATGGGAGAGTTGACTTTTTATTGGTAAGAGATATGATTTTTTGATATTTTTATTAGATTCAAATGGGGAGTACTTATTTACATGTAATATCTTAAGTAAATGAAACTACAAATATAACATTTACTTAAATGATGTTCAAGTAAATAAGGTATCATAATTATCGTTGCTCTGTATTGTAAAATGAACATATGTGCAACTAGACTATAGATATATCCAAAATGTTCTATTATTATATATTTTTAAAGAATTTTCCCTGATTTTCCCTGATTTTTCTGTGATTTTTCTGATTTTTCTGTAATTTTTCCTCTTTTTTTATCATTTTTTAAGCTGGCCGATCCTGGATCGGCCAGACTCCAATGGAGTCGGGCGGATCCTCCGATCCGACCCGACTCGGATCGGGGTCGGCTGGGTCTGACCCAGCACCCCGACCCGACTATGCCATCCATGTGTAGCAGGCCCCAAATAATGGGATAAGTCTCTGATGATGATGATGAGATTGAGTCAGATGACCAACAGATTCCATGCATGCATATAGTGTTAACTGTTAAGTGGCTGGGTTGTCCTTACATTATTTAGTATCCATGCCTGATACCTAGTTGTTCTCATTCATTCCTTCTTGATTATTTTTCATCATGTTAGCACTGCATCATATTTTACTTCATGCATCCAAGTAATCAGTTGTTCTGAATTACATCTAAGTACCTTCAATTGGCAACCCATATGTCAACCAATGCACACTGGACACTTGGAGGGATGATAAAGCATTAAGGGTTACAACACTTATGATTATATGGAATTTATCATTGGTAAGAACATATAGATCATGTAGATCCCTATCATATTTTTTTGGGGTCTTAGAACAGCACTGTGACTGTAGACACAGGAAGTGCAGTCAGAATATCAAGGTGGTGGTGAAAAAAGAATGTCATATTGGTTTCCCACAAGGTTCATAGAACCTTGAAGTATGGGAGATATCCAGGTCATATGATTGATGGTGATATTGACAAGGAACCCTCAGGAGAGAACCTTCATACAGGTGATAATATGACCTTGCAAGGATGGATAACTCACAGGGTTAATTGGCCTATAATATTCAATGACAAAATATTTTTAAGTTTGCTTAATGGTAGGGGCCGATATTTAATAATGATGTGGAATTAAAAGAAGGCTACTGGATTCTGTTTATCAAGATGAAGCTAATTTGGGATTATGGCTAGGCGGTGGAGCAAGAGGGGAAAGGTGAATTGCTACCACCAAATTAAAATCTACTTGCCTACCAATGTTGATTTATTAAAAAAGTCAATTTAGCACAGCAGAAAATATAGAACAATTAAACGAGACTTGCGAAACCACTATTCTAATGCGCGTGTAGAAGGAGATAGAAGATATGGAAGCAAACCACACAGAACACACATGATTTTTAGGTGGTTCGGAAACACAATGTGTGCACCTGTCCACCCCTCACCGCAGTGAGGCCCACTAACTTGCTTCACGTACAAGCTACAACCTCCAAAATCACACACACACATGGTTGTTCTCCCGGGGACAACACCAACCCTAACCACACACAAAAGTCTGTGGTGCGCAGCACTTACCAATCAACACACACGTGTGCCAAAACCCAACACACCAAAATCCACTCTTTGTTTGAGAATTAAGAGAAAGAACAAAAAAAGAACAAATAGTAGACACTCAAATTCGAAATCCCCCTTTGTTCAGGTTGGTCTTTGCAATCTTCACAAAGTCAATGTAGCAAATGGCCGATGTATGCTTGTCCAGTAGACAACCACGAACTTAAACTTGTTTGTCCTCATACTTCTATCAATCAGCAACCTTCAAAGATGAAGAATGTTACCCAAGCATGAGCAAAACTAGATCAAAACCTCTTTTCTCTCTAAGACTCGCACAGAGTTTTTCTCAAAACAGCGAACTACATTTTTAGGGCTAGGGCACTCAAAAATCAACTCTTTCAGCCTTGGGAGACGTCCTCTATGATGTAATAGCCTTGTGTATATAGTAGCATAAGATTCCCTGGAGATTTGAAGTGTTTCCATGTGAATCAAATCCAAAAACGGAAAGCTCATCACTTTCACTCTACAGAATTAGTTGATTGGTTCGATTCGGTTGGTCAACTAATTAGGTCACCTGGATCAGCCCTAACACTCTTATGAAAATCGGTCAACTAGTCCAATAGGAATCGGTTGATTGATCTGGCTTTTTTTGCCTGACCTATCAGTATTGTGAAAATTGGTCGACCGATGCAACAAGAATCGGTCAACCATTGCTTGGTCTTCTGAAGATTTGTCTCTCTTGGGAAGTTCGGTCAACCGCTTCTGTCTGGTTCAGTCGATTGGTGTTCTGAACTTAGGAGTAAGTTCACCTAGTCTTCTTCCAAGTCATTCTTCCATTGATGTAGCTTCTAGAGACTCACCTGAAGGCCTATAAATCTGACTTAATCATGCTTTAATAAAACTTATTAGACCTTTACATATTCAATTTGTTGTTTTTGTCTTTATTAAGCACTGACGCATGTACTCACACAACATAACATGCATAAAAATATGCTAGATACTAGAAATGCTCTCCCCTTTTTTGACATCATCTGAAAATGGTGGCATAGGGTAGGAAAAATGCATTGAACCCAAGCCACAAGTGCGCTTCAAGAATGACTCACTAAGAGAGCTATGCAAACACTAAAAAGAAGTTAGATTGGTCCATGCCCTTAGCTAAATTCTCAAGACACACTTAAAGGTAAAAACCCGAGGTGTTTGTGAAAGAAACATGATTAATGAAGATCAACACTTGGAGACAAGGACCTTTAAATTAACACTAAAGAATGAACTCCTACCCAAGATTCTCATGAAAGATTCTCGATTTTTAGTAGCTATCACTCTGTCTTATTTTATTTTTTTTACTTGGAGATTTAGTGTGCTGTTTGATGCGAGGCTCCTCACTTACATAGTGGGGAGAACCGGTTACTAAGTTTATTTCTCCTTTTTTTTTAATCATGTAACTTTTTTCTCACGATTACTCTTCAAAAGATCATGCGAAACAGTGATCATTACTAAAGTGTTAAGGAAAATCTCCAGTTCCCTTTAGTTGATAAACATTAATCACATTCAAGTGCTTAAGGTGTATCGGTTTAAGTTCAAATGTATTTTGAAAGTTATTACTAAAGACATAACCATTAAGCTCCCCTTAATGTATGCACTCTCCGAGAATTGGATTCCCCCTCTTAATGATGAAATTGATGCACACTTGCTTTGGGTCCATGCAAGTATATAGCAAGGGTGTATGACCATAGAAGGATCAAGGAGTCTGTAAGCATATAGCATACATGCAGTCACACATGGATAAACATGAAAAAACGATCATTGAAGCATGGTTTGCCAGATCGGAATCGGGAGACGAATCAAGTTTCTCCTGATTCGCCCTGATTTCCCCTGAATCGACCCGAATTAATCTGAATCGGATCAATTCGCATGGGTATAATATTTATAATATATATAATATATCATATATATCATATTTATAATGTATAATATATATTACAAATATGATATAATATTATTATATATGGGGCGAATCGGACCGAATCGATGGAATCGAGAATCAGGTTTTCCATGATTCGCCTCGATTCGGGCGAATCGGGCCGATCCGATTCGCCACGGAAAAGCATGCATTGAAGACATATAAACATATAACCATATCCTATTTTTTTTCTTTTTCTGATTTTTTTTATGTTTTTTTCTGAACATATAAACAAACACTAGAAGGTCTATCATCAAAATCATATAGAGATATATGATATAAGAGTATACATAACATACCATGAAAAGCAAGTGTGAATGTACATGATACTCATTGTCAAACTGCTCACTGTGCCTTGGATTTCACATTGAACCGCACCAATATCAATTGCTTTCAAGACACCTTCAACCAAAAATTTCATTTGCAAGATTTCGGTACCCAAATCCTTTTGGGTCCGTTACGGTTAGTCCATTGAGTTACGAGTCCTTTCTAATCTAAACTAAATTCAATTTAGATTGATTTTTCCTCAACATGCATGTGGAATTCACGTAGCCAACCCTACCACAAAAAATTACAAATGACATTAGTGCTTCGTGGTGTGGAGCGTGGCATGTGATTAGCATGAAACTTAGCATGTTTGCTTCTGTTTACATGAACTTGGTTCTTAGCATGAACATTCTTTTTAGCATGAGAATAAGATGTCCTAGGAACATGCGATGCATGCACAAGGGATATCTTTTTCTCAGACTCAAAGGATTTCTTCTTGTTAGGGGTATAGCCTAGACCATGTTTATTAGTGTTCACCTTAACAATAAGCACTTCATCCAATTTTTGCTTCCCCTTCACAAGTATAGAAATAGTGGATTTCAAATCATCAACTGTTTCATGTAATTTCTTCATTGAAATTCAGAATTCTCACACTTTTTCTCAAGCTCATACACATTTGATTTCAGGTTCTCATTTTCAATTTTCAAGGTTGCATTCTTAGTTTCTAGCATGATCATCTCTTCAGTATCCATGCTTCTATGAGACACATCTTCAAGTTCATTTTCATATAAAACAATTTTATCTTGCAAAGACTCATTCTCATCTTGAAGCATATTACATTGCAATTTTAAAAGATTACAAGTTTCACATGGTTTTTCATCATGCAACATACTTTCAATTTTTATTTTTAGACTTTTATTTTCAATTTTGACCTTTTTATACTTATTAAGCAGTAATGAGTATGTTAATTCTCATTTTTAATGGCTAAATCCCTCTCGGTCAGAGTTTACCTCATTGTGATCTTCAAATGCCATGAGGCCTAGCTCGATGTACTACTGCTCAATGATGTCCTTCGGTGGTGTAGTGGACTCATTCGAGTCACTCCATGTAGCGACCATTGCTTTGGACTTCTTGCCCTTGCCATTTTCCAGCTTTTTCAGGTAGACGGGACATTTAACTCTTATGTCTAATCCCTTGATATTCATAGCAGATCATGTCTCTTTGCTTGCTTGAGTCTTCTCTTCTTGCCTCAGTCTTGCTATCCTTTCTCCTTGAACTTCCAGTTTGCTTTTTCTTTTTAGACAATAATTTCTTCAAGCTCTTTGTCAACTTGGCAACCTCATTTTCTGATCACTTGTGTCACTTCCCTCCTCAGAGCTATCTATGTGGTGGTGGTGTCATGCCTTGAGAGCCATGCTCTTCTTCTTTGGTTCCTCTAACTTTCCTCTTTTCAAATTAAGCTTGTAAGTCATAAGGCTTCCAGTTAGTTCTTCCATAGTGAGACTTGAGAGGTTCTTTGAATCTTGAATTACTGTGGCCTTTGTGTGTCAAGCTAGTGGGAGGGATCTTAGGATCTTTTGGACAATTTCAGAGTCAGTGTAAAACTTTGCCAAGTTTTTTCAAGCCGTTTGTGATCTCCGTGAGCCATGCAAACATTTTAGAGATGGTTTTTGTTGGGGTTATCTTTAACAGCTCGTACTCATGCACTAAAAGGTTAGCCTTGGTTGCTTTGACTTCCGTTGTGCCCTTGTATATGAGTCTCATGTTGTCCCACATCTCCTTGGCCGAGCTGGACATAGAAACAGGAGAGTATTCGTTAGGATGTAAAGCGTATTGCATGATATTCATAGCACTAAAATTTAATTTGGACTTTTTGATGTTATCTTTAGTCCACTTCTCTTCATCCTTAGGCAATTTATGAGGACTGTTGTTAATGATTTTCACACATCATAATCAAATGCAAATTATGCATATTAGAAAATCCATATGATTGACCCTCGGGTAGAGTACTGAAACTAGCCGTACTCCTAGGACCACTCATGTGTGTTAGAGTCTTATTTTGATGCCAATTGTTGGGATTATGGCTAGGCGGCAGAGCAGGAGAGGAGGGGTGAATTGCTACTGCCAAATTAAAATCTACTCGCCTACCAATGTTGACTTATTAAAACAATCAATTTAGCACAACGGAAAATATAGAACAATTAAACGAGACCCAAGAGACTGCTATCATAATGTGCACGTAAAAAGAGATAGAAGATATGGAAGTAAATCACACATAACACACAAGATTTTTAGGTGGTTTGGCAACACAACGCGTGCGCCTACATCCACCCCTCACCGCAGTGAAGCCCACTAACTTGTTTCACGGGTAGTCGGGTACAAGTATCAAAATCTAAAAAAAAAATGGTTCAAACGAATCTTTGAATTAACGAGTTTTTGGCTCTCGAATATCCAACTGACCAATTAATTTCTTATAACGTACTCTATTTTTCTTTGACAAATACGCCAACAGCCGTTGACGTTTTCCCAGAATTATTTGTAAACCCCTCTGGGATAAAAAATCTTTTTTATGCAATTCTAAATGTGAAGTAAGTCTTCGTATCTTATTGGTGAAACTGAATACTTGAAATTCGGCGGACCCCTTGTTTTCCTCTTTTTCTTCTTGTTCTTGTGAAATAATTGAGATAACACACACACACACACACACACACACACACACACACACCACACACACACACACACACACACACACACACACACACACACATATATACATGCACATACATGGTGGTTCTCTCGGGGACAACACCAACCCCAACCACACGCACAAAAAGTCCCACGGTGCATAGCCCACACCAATCTACACACACATGCGTGTCAAAACCTAGCACACCAAAATCCACTCTCTGTTTGAGAATTAAGAGAAAGAACAAATAGTAGACACTCATATTCGAAATCCCCCTTTGTTCAAGTCGGCTTATAGAACTTTGCAATCTTTATGAAGTCGATATAGCAAACGGCCGATGTATGCTCTTCCAGTTGAGAACCATGAACTTGAACTTGTTTGTCCTCATCCTTCTATCAACAATCTTCAGAGACAAAGAACTACACCCAAGCACGAGCAAAATTAGATCAAAACCTCTTCTCTCTCTCGGGCTCGCATAGGGTTTTCTCAAAACAGAGACTACATTTTGGGGGGCTAGGGCACTCAAAGTTCAACTCTTTCAGCCTTGGGAGACGTGTCCCATGATGTAATAGCCTGGTACATATAGTAGCATAAGAGTCCTTGGAGATTTGGAGTGTTTCCATGTGAATCAAATCCAAAAACAGAAAGCCCGTCACTTTCGCTTGACGGAATCGGACGAGACGACCGGTTCGATCCGGTTGGTCGACCGATCTGGCTCTTTCTGCCAGACCTATCGGTACTGTGAAAATCGGTTGACCAGTGCAACAGGAATCAGTCAACCTCTGTTTGGTCTTCTGAAGATTTGTCTCTCTTGGGAAATTCGGCCGACGGCATCTGTCTGGGTCGGTTGACTGGTGTTCTGAGCTTAGGAGTAAGTCCAGCCTGTCTTCTTCCAAGTCCTCCTTCCATTGATGTAGGATTTAGAGACTCGGTTGAAGGCCTATAAACCTGACTTAATCATGCTTCAATAAAACTCATTAGACCCTCAATATCAATCACAAAACCATGTACATGAAATTCAATTCTCAACACAAAGTTATGTTTTGTAATCATCAAAATCTCATGTCACAACAGCTAACACCACCTTCCAAAAGAAGAGGTTGAAGCTAATAGCACATCTGTTCTACCACAGTGGTGTGAGGTACAGGGACAGTTAACTTATGCTTCATTATCCGTTCTACTCTATGGCCAATTTAGGATTATATTCCAGAAGTCACAAAATCTTCTTAGAGGACCACATCATGCCTACAGGAGCTTAAGGATATGCAACTAGATACGCTTGATTTTCCTAGTGTGTTCATCAATATAACAGAATGAATCTCTTATAACCTGTTATATTTGGTCTGTTTTGTGAATAAAATGCCACAAGTGTGAGTTCTCTGTTTGCATCCATATACTGAAAAAAGGGGGGAAAAAGGTTAAAGTTGACTAGGTTAGCTAATATTCATTGGATAAACATGCAAGGGGAAATTATCTGGCTAGGAGACTTCATTTTGTTGCAGGGTGTGCTTAAGGAAAAAAAAAGATTGAACTGAAATTCATCCTTCTTTAGGCATAGGTTGATGGACCAACTCCTTACCTATGCTGCATCACTAACACTAGGTAGATTCCAAAAAAAATCATGGTCCTATATGATGTCCAAAGAATCAGCATACCAAAGCCTTAAATTCACTCTGCATTGAGGCTTGACTTTATGACAGATCAGGCCTTTCAACGAATGTTACAGCATGATTTGTAATCAAGAAATTCAGTTCTTCAGCCTAGGAGTCATGTACTAGGAAGTATTTTAAGCTGAACAGCAGTTTGAAGTCCAGAGTTCAGGGCACATGGCTAAAATGCGATGCTTCCTAGTTGCTCCTCCCTTTTCAATGAAACACAACCCCGATGCCCACAACCTTCCCCTAGAAGAACCATACAAAAGCAACCTAAGACAAATACACGTGCATATGGTCATCAAACCTGGCCTTTAGATAAGAATACAATCATATTGGTGCATCTCTATTCTTTTTGTCATCACTATGTATTGCCCTTGAGAAACTTTGTAGGCTTACCTTCGGTTTGTAAAAAATGGATATCCAAATCTAGGTACAAGGCTCTTGAATGGTCAGTGTTGATTCCCACACATAAATCACTCAAAACATGATGGTAACTCTTAGTTGTTTTAGACACTACGATTTTGGGATTTTTTTTACTTTGTTTGAAATAATCTGCTATATATGTTGTGTCCTGTGTACAAAAAAGATGAATAACAATTTGGCATCTGTGCTGCTGTTTTAAGAATTGGTTTCAAAGAACTTAGTCATGTTTTTGTATTTTTTTGTTGTCTTGCAGATCTCAATATAGAATCAGCTCCTTCTACGTATCCATCAAAGAAATTCTGTGATATTACAGGCTTTGAAGTACGTGTTGGCCTACTCTGCTCTTATAGTTCTTTTTTTGGGTCTTGCATGTTAATAATCATATGTGATGCCATCTTTACTGTAATCTGCATGTGTCCTTAGAGAGGCTATTCCTTCTGCTGATGTTTACTAGAGATATTACCATTGTTGTGGTTGTACATCCGTTTGCTATGTATTTTGAAATTCCTAAAGCAAAATGCAGTCAATAAATCCTTTATAGAAGTGTATAGCACATCTGCATAATTTCTAAGAAGATACTTTGCTAGGCATGAGGCTATGATCAGTCTGTTCGATGTAGGAAATTTTGATGCCTATCTGAAACTCCGATCATTAGTGGCTAATTGCCTTGTATAATTGATGAAGCCCAAAATTGTTTTGCTTGTCTAGACCTTGGTGTTGCTGATGAAAGCAATCTGAGTTAGCAGTTGGTTTCTCTTCTTCCTTCTCATATAGGTAAACTCAAAGAGAAATGCTTATATATGTTTGGCAATTTGGTCTAAATAGGTTGGAAATGCATTGGAAAGTATTTGGTTATGAGGGATCTGGATTCAAGTTGCTGTGAGTCTATATGGTCACTCGCTCACCGGGTTATAAAGATGTTCAGGTTGTAAATTGTAGCAGTTAATGATGCGCTTGGTTTAATGGAGATGAGCCTAAAGTTGCTCTTAGTGGACACAACAGTGGATATTCATGCTGGGTTGTAGCCAGGTAACAAAGAGGAGACCAGAGATTCATGGTGTATTATGGGTCTGGCAGGAAAATAATGCCGAAAGGTCTTCAGAAGTACTTATCCACTTCAACCATCCTGCTTTAATCCTGTATATGATGTCCTCGTGAATCTATCTGTTCTCTTGAATGATACAAGATAAGTATCAGAAGCTATTACGTTTGGGCTATATAAAAATTATAAAATAGAATTGTACTTGCCTCGTCTCTGATGTATAAACATAGTCAATGCGGGTGACGTCTCAGCTTTCAAGACTCTCTATTTCTCGATGAGATCATTTGATATTATTTACTTACAGGGCTGAAACTATGAATAAATTCTTTCATCATCATTGAATCTTGCTTTGACTGTTTCTCATTTTCTTCGTGGATGCAGGCACCATATATTGACCCAAGAACAAACCTGCGTTATGCGAGTGCTGATATCCTCAAGCACATAAGGTATCTTCCAAATGAGTCTGTCCAGAGGTATCTGTCCTTGAGAAATGCAGCTGTGATCTTAAAGTAGATGTCTGACCCAGGAGTGGGTTTGTCAAGAAATGCTTGCATCACATTTTGGAGACCATAACCTTTCCTGTTGTAAATCTATATTTAATTATCTTTCACTTTGCATATTGCATTTTTGAAGATGAACTGTGTTCTATCAAGGAGCCCTGTGGAATGGCCTATAATGAGAACACATGTTTTCCACATTCAAATTATTATTCAGTTTGCACATCTGCTTCCTTCTTTTAAAGGATCGGGCTGTGTTCGTTGTTCTCTTCAAACGAAGCAGACCAGACCGTTCTGACCAAATCATGTTCTGATTTGGTCTGGGTTCATAATTCGCACCGGACTAGGGCATGGTTTCTTCTCTTTCCTGTTAAATGGAAGATTTAGGCTCGAAAGAAGGAACTGGAATCTTCATTCATGCTACCGTTCTTCCTGGGTTCTGACTCCCGGCTGGCCATCTCTTTCTCTTGGTCAAAAGGTATGCATCATTTAAAAACCTGCACCTTTTTCGATCAAATGTTGCCAATTTTAATTGAATATAATGGTCCCCCTACCTAATTCATCTCCATTGAGCCCAAAATCTTTCACTGAGCCACGTATTAGATTAGCCTTTAGAATGACGGGTAGTTTGATTTTCGATAGTTTTAAGCTGAAAATCGAAATATGTTCTAAAAGAAGTCACGAACCAACCAATTTAAACGCTGGCCCCGGCGATGGTTGTACAAGCTTGCGTATGAATGGTAGAAACCTTATTTTCTGGTCAAAAAATAAAAAACTTAAAAATCTAGGAGCTTATGATACTCCAAATGCATTGTGCAACAATATACAGCATTCCAAACATAAAAAATACATTATCCTATAGGTTTATGAGAATTCATAGCACACCAGATGTGAATGGTTGTATGAACCAGGGAAGGTACAACCACAAACAATGATCTCCCACGGTGACAGAGCAGGAGAAATCACGATCGTCCTGTTTAGATGACAGGAAGGAGAAGAATTCACATCACACATGTGGATGCCCTCTGAATCCATCCTTTCATGTCTGTGTTGATCAATATCTTTCTTTGCATAGAGACTGAAGTTTTGGGGCCTTTCAATTGTTAAAGCCACTTTTAGCTAAAGGTGGAGTAGTGGCTCATTCTCAAACCTTCCACCGCAACCAACAACCCGGCCCGTGTATTAAGCGGATCCATTCCCCATCACATATTACTCCCCAAAATCTTTATAATAATCTATCACATCTGACGAACAAGACCTCACAAAAACCAATAATAAATCTGCTACTTTTATGAGCCACAGAACCAAGTTTTCTTTAGCAAAAATTATGAATAGGCTCAACAAAATTGGACAATTCGATCAACGGCTGGGAGTGGGAGGGGCTTCCATTGGAGCACCTTTGAATAACACATTAGAACACGTATTGGATACGTCACCCTTAAAAAAAAAAAGAGGGAAGACAGCTCTGTAAATTCTACATGATGGGTTTGTCCGTTTTCTGTTACTTTCAGATCACTTTGGTGTAATGAACCGCCGACCCATCATAGTCCAATCGATTGGCCTATTAGTCTAACCCGTCCTAGTCTAGCCAGAGATTACTTGCTCCGAGCATGGTCCATTAGTGGCAGCCCACTCAAGGAAAAGCGGGCTAAACCTGACAGCCAAAATTGAAGCGATGTCTACTCTCCAAACTCACTAAAGTCGAGTTCTTAGCCCTTTTGAATCATGTGATAACCTCCTTATGCATGGTGCATGCTACTTCCACTGAACGCCCTATACCTATCATGCCAAGATAAATCTGACAGCCACCAACATACCCCCATGATAGATAGCTAAGCCCCTTCCTCTCTAGATCCCGGGCCATCTGGGGAGGGGGAGGGGGAGGGGGTGGGCATTGCAGTGCTCTCTAGGAGAGGGCCAATAGGCCCTTCACGAGAGATGACTTAGCTGTAGAGATGAGACATATCTCCCATTTACTTAGATGAATGATGATCTCACAAGACACAAGCTCCACACCCCTACAATTAGTTTACAAGGCTAGAAGGGAGAGATAAACCCATAGTTTTATCCGTACGATATTGGCCCTTCTACTTCCCTTACAACACCACCACACGACCGGAAATCGAGGGATATGCGCCATGGACACCTCCAATGCATACTTAAGGGATGCTCCAACCACAATCAGAAAGGATTCCACCATACACGGACCCAGAAAAATTTTCAGTGGGGTCACTCCTTTTAAAAAAATTTTCAACCAAGTTAATGTAATGGAAAAATTTAGACTCATTAATAGGGTTTTAAAAATCCAGTGAGATCACATGACCCCACTGGTTCTTCATTGGATCCGTCCATAGATTTCACACTCATAGGCTAGAAAGATCCTCCCCTCATCTCTTCCTCCTCCTTGTGTTCTAGTAGACTCCTTGATTAATTTGAACGTTGAAATTTTTTTCCCTAGAACCACTTCTAGTACTGATCTTCTAACTACTCGTTCTACTTTGCAAGTGCAAGTAAATATTCTCACCTAGCAAATAAATTTAAGAACGGGTAGAGATCTGATAGTGGAAACTCGACCACCATTTTCCAACCAATACAATTTAATAAATGTTCATTAAATGAAGATGAGCATCAGATAACCATGTCCACCTTAGTTTTATATATTAACTAGGAAGACAATACAAAAACTTTGAATTTTTTTATTAGGGGGCCAATTTTTGATAAGTGTGCATCTCAATAAGTTACTTCCTTCTTCTTTGAGACCTGGATTTTTATAGGACCCAAGCCCGGATTCTATTGATAGGAACAACATCTATATTGAAGGGAATTAATGTGACTTGTGTCCTCGGTGTGCATAGGACGTATTTATAATATTTAGAATTTGTTGTATTTATAATATTTTTAAAAATAAAATCCTATACTCACAACCCTACAATGTAGCGGCAGATCTAGAAACTCTTTCTCAAGGGGGGAAATAAAAAAATGTAGATAATAAAATTTTCAAAAAAATAAGTAGAGAGATATGCAAGGTTCTGATGAATTCTGTTATCAATAAACTTTCTTTTGCGACACTGTGTATGACCACACACACGGGGGGTGATGGATCGATCCTGCGAGTTTAGCTTATATGATAATAATGGACGATCCATATTTTTTATCATTGATAAGAGATATTTGTTTTATTTTTTAAATGTACTTGAAATTATATTTTTGATTTCTTATTGGATGGTATGTACTACAAGTATATTAGTCAATAAAAAATAGAAGTATACTTTCAAATATATTTGAAAAATGTAATAATTATTCGTTTTATCGTGTTAAGAGAGGCGAGTTCTTAGTACAATCGATTCAATCTTTTTTTTTGTTCTTTATTTATCTTTTTATTATTATTTGATGTGATAAACTTGGTTCCGACTGGTGTCAGATCCCCGGGGCACCAATCTTGGTTCGTTTGGAACACGTGATGTTAGGATAGGTGACATTTTTTTTTAATTTTTACCCCGGTCCACCCTATTATATTAGTTACCACGCGTAACCGGGATCCCCCCCCCCCAAAAAAAAAAAGAAAAAGAAAAAGAGGTGGCATGTGAACTCTTCCTCTCCCCCGCAAACATTTCCTTCCACAGGGATAACGTGTGCCCCAAAAACACCACTTTATCCGGATCCACTGATATTTTTTTTCACCTTTTTCTCCCCTTTTCTTGAGATCCAGTGATGTCCCCCGCAGGAACCGGGAAAGCCCCGAAGCATTCGGGTGGATCACGAGATCCGAATCGCGAATTCCACCGCCAAACTCCTCAGAGATCGCCACGTACAGAGAAACCCCCCGCCCTTTCGCCTTAGCTCCTCCATGAAATCTCTCAGATGAGGCCACCACCGGCGACGGCATAGCTTCTATTTATTCCTCCGGCTGACCTTGCCTGAGACGATCCCGACCTCCAACAAACGCAGAGTTAGAGAGAGGGAGGTCTGTGATTAGAGATAGATAGATAGAGGAAAATCTCTATTTTAAAGATAGATCTGCGTTGAGAGAGAGAGAAAGGGGGGGGGGGGGGAGGCTTGGGGTTCCAAAATGGCGTTAAACGTTGCCCATCAGATTGGCGCCATCTCCGGGACGCCGATCGCCGACAGCGGAGTGGCCTCCAGCGACCATACCCCGTCTTCGGTGCATGCGGCGGCTTTGTGGAGGGCCCCCGCGTCCAACGTCCACTGCCGGATCACGACCCAGGGTCTCGGCGTCCCCGACTGCGACTCAGCCTCTCCGCCGCTCAGCCCGTACCCATCCCCGCTCCTGGGCGCCACCCGCCCCGACCTAACGGTCGCGTGCCAGGCGCTGGTCTCCGAGGTAGATGCGCCGGCTGCGGCGCCGGCCGGGGAGGCCAACGGAGGCGGGATGGTGCGGGATCACGGGGTTGTGGAGGCGGCGGGGAAGGGAGGAAATGGGGTGCCCGTGTACGTGATGTTGCCTCTGGATACGGTGCGGCCGGGGCCCGGCGGAGGGGTGAACCGGAAGAAGGCCATGCACGCGAGTCTGCAAGCGCTGAGGAGCGCCGGGGTGGAGGGAGTGATGGTGGACGTGTGGTGGGGGACGGTGGAGCGGGAGCGGCCAGGGGAGTACGACTGGGGCGGATACGCCGAGCTCATGGAAATGGCCCGGCGTAGCGGCCTCAAGGTCCAGGCCGTCATGTCCTTCCACCAATGCGGCGGCAACGTCGGCGACTCCTGCATGTGACTGCTCGTCTTAATTTCCCAATCTCTTCATCTTTCTTTCTTCCTCTTCTTCTTCTTCTAAGACGACGGGCATGGCCGTCGTGGTTGCAGGGTACCGCTGCCGAAGTGGGTGATGGAGGAGATGGAGAAGGATCCGGACCTGGCCTACACGGATCAGTGGGGGAGGCGGAACCACGAGTACGTGTCGCTGGGCTGCGACGCGCTGCCGGTGCTCCGCGGCCGCACCCCCGTCCAGTGCTACGCCGACTTTATGCGCTCCTTCCGCGATCAATTCGCCTCCTTCCTCGGCTCCACCATCGTCGTAAGCACCTCTCCTTCTTCGCCCTAAAACCAACGGCGCCACTACCCATGTATCATGTATGGTTCTGTCCCTGTTCTTTGTCGTCTCTGAGAGCTAATATACGCGATGTTTTGCTTCCTTCTCCACAGGAGGTCCAGGTCGGTATGGGCCCCGCCGGCGAGCTCAGATACCCGTCATACCCGGAAATGAGCGGGACATGGAAGTTTCCGGGGATTGGCGCTTTCCAGTGCTATGACAAGGTGCGTATCTCATCTTTGTTCGCATTGCCTTTCTCTGCTTTGATGATTCTTTCGAGGGGCGTCGTCCTAACTCTCAAATTTGGTGTTCCGTTCTGGATGGAATATCCATTCCAGTACATGCTGAACAGCTTGAAGGCGGCGGCGGAGGCGATGGGGAAGCCGGAGTGGGGCGACACCGGCCCCACGGACGCGGGCGGTTACAACGACTGGCCAGAGGACACGCCCTTCTTCCGCCATGATGGCGGCTGGAGCGGGGCCTACGGCGTGTTCTTCCTCTCCTGGTACTCCCAGATGCTGCTGGACCACGGCGAGCGGGTGCTCTTGGCAGCCTCCGCCTTCCTCGGGGAGGTGCCGGGCGTGAAGGTCTCGGTGAAGGTGGCGGGGATCCACTGGCACTATGGGACGCAGTCGCACGCGGCGGAGCTGACCGCTGGCTACTACAACACGAGGGAGCGGGACGGCTACCTGCCCATCGCGCGCATTCTGCGGCGGCACGGCGCCGTCTTCAACTTCACCTGTGTGGAGATGAGGGACCACGAGCAGCCTGAGGAGGCTCGGTGCGGGCCAGAGCCGCTGGTGCGGCAGGTTGGGGCGGCGGCAAGAGGGGCTGGGGTGCGCCTCGCCGGCGAGAACGCCCTGCCGCGTTACGACGAGGCGGCGCACGACCAGATTGTGCGGACGGCGGCCGGCGGCGGGGAGGCGATGTGCGCGTTCACGTACCTGAGGATGTGCCCGCAACTGTTCGAGGCGGAGAACTGGCGGCGGTTCGTGGGTTTCGTGAAGAGGATGAGGGGGGTGGAGCGGTGCCTGGAGCAGGTGGAGAGGGAGGCGGAGCACTTCGCCAGCGCCACCCCGCAGCTGGTGCTGGAGGCCGCCGTCGCCCTCACGAGCAGCTGAGCAAAGAGAAATCCCATTATGGAGCTTCTTGGAACACATATTTGGCTTTATCAAGGAACCAACCCTTAATTATCTAGTAATTACTTTCATATGTTCTTTATAATTCGCAATATGTTTCTAATCAATCTTCATGTGTGCCTTCTAATTAGTATGTAAATCCCGACTATATAGGGATTAGGGAGAGGTCTTTTTGACTCACCTCTTCATAACTGTGGACCTGAAACATCTCTGATTTTCCCATTTGAAACGGGTTAAATCCAAGCAGACGACCAATTTGTGTAGTTACATTAATCTGCTGGTATTAATTATGTGTTAATTAGTATTAAGGTACTGTTTCACTCGCGACACGGCACTGGCGAGAAGACGTACGAGTTGAGATCATAATTAGGGTGGTTTTCTTTTCGCAAGTTAGTTAATTATATTGAGAACATATATATATATATATTATTAAAATAGAATTTTCAATTTTCCGTTAAAACTTTACCCCCATGATTAGAAAATATTCTACTTTTTCTCTCTGAGCTCAGATACGACTTTTCTCCCCTTTCTCTCTCTCCCTCCCATCTATGCCCTTTTTGAAGTTTCGCCCCATCTTGTCTCTTGTTTTCAGAGAGAAAGTTGAAGGGCCGACGTGTAGCGGTCTTTGTCGTTCAAATTCGTTAACCTAATAATGAGTTTGATCCGACTCTACCTCCTGCGAACGAGTTATAGGGGTGAGCCTCACGAGTCACTAGTTCAGTAGGGAAACTTTTTCAAAAGTCAAACAAAATCAAACTCACAAGTAACAGAAGTAGAAACCTACGTTAGCAATTTATAGAACTATCAAAACAAGATATTAAAGCTGTAAACACTACTCACCGCATGCCATTAATAGAAATCAGTCTTTAATAAATAAACGACAAACCTCGCCATATGTACGTGCTAAAGTAGAAAAACACCACACTCGAGTCATGAAGACTAGTTCGCGACACCCGCAACCGACTCGGACAAACCACACAGGACTACATCTCAATCTCGTAACCACGGACGAAAGGTCTAGTTGACGCTCCACTAAAACAAGCTAAGAAACTGTGGAGGCCAACCAACACCACTCTTGCGGACCACACTGCCGCATGCCCATGCCTGGCACCTTTAGGGACTCCGGCCCGAGCTCCCTAAAGTGAGACACTGGAAAACATGACTAGCTGTGGCCCAGTACATCTACTGGTGTCCGTAACCCCCAACCACGAGCGCGCTACAAGTGACAGAACACAAACTCTCTCAAGTCGTTGTCACACTGCCGTCTTTCCCTCAGCTGGACATACAACTCTACAAAAGAGTGAGGGTGTCCAGGAAGAAGACACATACCTCGACGGTACATAAGTACCGAGACAAGCCCCGAGCACTCACGTTCCTAGATCACACAAAACCTGGGGCTTCCAATTGAAGAGATAACCACAGTAGGCATCATACTCGCCACACACACACAAACCACGTGAACACCGCTCAAACCACGTGAACAACACGTTCCTCAAACTCCATAAGTGCTAATGCACCGCTTACCATTGCTATGCACAATAAACAACGATAATCCGATAATCCCACAACCATGCACAAGCTCATTGCCATCGGAACTCTTAACGAGACAGGGTCCTCTGTCGCCTTCAGAACGTGGCACCTCGATATGTCGCGTTCAGAAGTAGAACGCGACGGGTCAGGCTGTCGCGTTCATAATGCGACAGTCAGGTCCGTCGTCTTCACATACAGTAACCTAAATCTGGGAACCCATCCCCGGATTCCCCATGCAAACCATATAAAACGCCATAACAATCAATTATTCATGTTCCACACGATGCCCTAACATGATATGTAAGGCCCTCGAACTTTGTTCATTTTACTTGAACTTTGTTCATGTTATGTTTGTATATGTATATATATATATGCATATGATATTGTTGTAAGAAGCATATTATTTATTTACTTATGTATATACATGTTTATTATGTACATATTGTCTTTATTTAAGTTTGTACATATTATATTTAAATAATATTGTGTATAATGTATGTACTTAATATGTGAATGTATGTTTATTTAATTTCTGTGTTCTACCTGAAATGGCAGTTGATATCAATATCCCTTGACGTTGAGGGCATGTTGACAGCAACCAGTGTGCCATTGACTCAAAGTCGGCGTTCAGATCGATGGATGTTTATTTCTTGTAAACGGCAACAAAGTGGCCGTCTACTTCTCTGTTTTTGCTGCGATTCCAGATTTGGAAACGACTACGTTTCTTGCGTTCTGGATTAGGAAACTACCCTCCAATGGTAGGAAATCCTATGTAATGCGTACCCCGACCCCTCTAGCCTATAAAACACCTAGCTTTGGGCGAGATTAGGTCTTTTGGCTATTGTGAGAAAACTAGGGCTTTTTGTGAGAGAAACCGAACTTTGCAAGGCTCGATGTGGCGATTGGGAGTTGCTTCCGGCGATCTACATCGACTGGGAGGTGCTCCTAGCTTTGGTGAATCTTCCCCGACCCCGGTGAACGATCTACATCGACAGAAAGACTGGATC
>CM024759.1:92976070-93176070 GCA_014218235.1 Colocasia esculenta | reverse complement strand
GCGGCGCCATATCGCCGTAACTACTTGACGGTAGTCTACTTCTGCAATTCATTTTTCTTATTTATGGTGATCGTAACGTCACCGTAAATAATATAAATTGCAATGCACTTATTATAGCGAGTATTAGCATCGCCGTAAATAATATACATTGCATTGCACTTATTACAGCGAGTATTTGTGTCGCCGTATAACATCAGCGACCTCCCACGAGAAATTTCCCATAAGAGCTAATCTATTATGGCGAGCATAATTGTCGCCGTAAAAGGTTCTCTTTTCTGGCGATTTTCATAGTCGCTGTAAAAACTTCGGCACTAATAGCCTACCATCTAGTAGTGAATTCATTATCTGTCTTACTCTAAAATTATGTGGTAATTAGAATAAGTCAATCGAGAACAACTATACCAGTAAGTGTGGGATAACTATTGTATTCTAATATTATTTGGAACTATTTTTTTAAATGAAAAGAAGATAATCAGTTCATCGGATAGAAGAGTGCATCTTTACCTTTTCGAGTTCTAATTTTTTTACCTGGGCAGCGTCGGAATTGGCTGGGGCCAGAAGCCCCATATACCTGCCACACAATCTCGGCGCTGGCCGAATAAAAAATTTACGCAATCTTTTTCTTATTTTTAAAATAAAATGGTAGACTGTGTGATTTTGTTATGGATGAAGAGAACAGAGGAAGCCCCAAGTAAGGCGTTGGCAGCTCTCCTTCTGGGACATTATAAAGATGCTAAAATATCTCCGAGTGTTTGACGGCTGCTCCAATGTATATCCGACTTTTAATTAGAATGATTAATTGAGAGGTCAGATTGAGAGGAATTTTTTTGCAGAATATCTGCTAACTTTGGAGCTGGAGCAGTGCTGTCATCCTCTGAAAATAAAAGCAAATGAGCCGCAAAAATAACATGTGATACCGGAATATTTATGCAGGTTAGGTGGGGACGAAAAGGAGGAAAAATATGAAAAAAGGTGTGTTTTTCCAAGTATAATTTTTTACGAAATTCTAATTTAGAATCAACATTTCAAAACGATCCACGTTGTTTTGCTACCAACAGCAGTGAAATTAACGTTGTTTCGGCCGCCTTCAAATTTCATCATTTTCCCATACAAAATTCTAGTTTTACTAAAACTTTGTTAGTTTAGAGAACTTTTCAAATAAAGTTTAAGTAGGGATAGAGTTTGGGGACGATTATTTTGGAGAATGTGCTTAGTGTGGAGGCTATTTTCTAGCCCCCTAGGTCTGTGGACCTGTGACGGCCCACTACGGCCCATCATGATCCAGTAGGTTGGTGTGCCTTTTAGGCAGTGAGCCACGTGTCCTCGGGTCAGGTTCAAGGATTCCAAACACGTTCCGGCCACCTAGACGTCCAAAGGCTCCCAAGGGTGATCTCCGCACACCACACAGCCTGTTCGGACGGAGTGTGCCCCACCAAACAGATCTTGTTCGAAACACATCATGGGCTTGTCTTTCCAGCTTTGCTTCCGAGCACCATGGCACCGAGCAGTCTGTCCAGTAACCGAGTAAGTCCCTACTCGGATCCTCCCAACCAGAGGGACCAGAGCAGCCCTTCGCCTACTAAGGCAGTTATTGTGACGGCGCGACACGCGTCCCTTGGCAAAAAGGTATTAAACACACAGGATCTCAATAGACGCCTCAAACGAACAACTACTCGCCTAGGAACCTGAACCAATGCGCCCCTTCAGTCATCATGAGGGGAGATCCTGTCCGACTCTCCGTCTCCCTCACCTATAAAAGGTACAGGTAATTCTCATACAAAGGTACGTGATCTCTCAGACACACACTCGTCTACGCGCGGGTCACACACTAGAGAACCTTCCCTTTCCTGCCTTCTTCTACAGTCCAACCTGATTTTAGCATCGAAGGGTTCTCCCCAGTTCTTCAACCGGATCCCCCTGATCTTTTTTAAGTTTTGCAGATTATCGTCCACACCGGCAACCGTCTTCTCCCTCTCTTAGTGGAGGCCCATTCGCTCCAGGCCCGAATAGGGAAAGCACCTCCACACTTAGAATTGTGTCTTATTTCTTACTTTGGATTTTTTATTTTTCAATTTTGATATTTATAAATAGACGTCCCTATTGTAATTAAGCAGGACAATGATCAGTTAGTTGAAGTTTATGCAATTTCCGAATTCTGAGTTCCCTTCTACCTTCCTCTTCTTTTTTTTTCCTTTTCTCTTCCCATAAACCTAAATGATGCAGCTGCCCGAGGTAATTCGCAGACATACAACGTACGTACGTACATGGATCATCGAAAGATGGATTTAAGCACAAAAATGCCTTGTCGCTGTCATTAACTTTTTCATGAGTACAACAGCTTTAAACCAGGTTAAGCCAAACAAGAAAAATTAAGAAAAAAGAGGAGCCAATTAAAACTCCACCAGCCATGCATACAAGCCCTCCGGCCCTGGAAATGAACGCAGACTATAGTAGAGTGCATATGCGGAGACGCGCGTGCGGCACCAGCGAGAGGCTAATTAGGCAGGTACATATATATATATAGAGGACCCCCACGGGTCACGGTGTAGGGAGGCGCGCGGTAGGTAGGAAGGAGGAGGGCCTGCTGCAGTGGATTAACTTATTTCTGAAGCTCCATGCATGTTCTCACTTGCTGCCAGGGGCGTTGCTTGAAGGGGTGTTGCCGCTGCTGTTGTCCCGTCCCAGGGTGTTCTTCAGAGTCTCCACTGCGCCCTGAGCCATGCTCGCCACTTGCTCCCCAGTCTTCACGGAGAGGTCGAAACGTCAGGTTATTAAGAAACGTTTTATGTACCGGGGAGCCAATTATTGAGACGGCGGGTGGCCTGGGGTGGTGCTGGCGCGTACACACTGACATGCGCATGCAGATAAGAGAGAGAAAGAGAGAGGATTGACCTGGTGGAGGAAGCCGGACGCTTTCTCGGTGCCTTCCCGGGCCGACTGGGTGGCAGTGGAGGCTGCGTTTCTCCCGGATTCCATAATCTGTTCAGCCTTCGCCTGCGGCAGCCAGGAGAAAGCGTACGTGTTCATTAAAGGCGACCGGCCGAGTAGTACTACATATCCGGGTGTACGTACAGATCATAGAATATATCCGGCCGGAACACATCAGAAGAACAATATTATTGAAATGCAGTCTCACCTCGCCGGTGCCGCGAGCCTGGCCGGCCTTGAAGGACTCCTGGATGCTCGACATCTCTGAAGAACTGACAATTTAGGAGACGAGATGCTACGGGAATAATATTGTTGGTGCTGTCTCTCTGTTCTTGGTCTCTTCTTCGTGAAGTGATCGACGGAAAAACGGGTCGGAATGCCGTCTCCATTTATAGGTCACACCATCGATGGATCTGCGAGAGGGGCCCGGCCGGGGCACACGCACCGGGCAGAGCGATACCTGGCCTCTTTTTAGAGGGTGGAACGTGGTGGGTGGAGAGAGATCAGTGGAATTACTTAGGGGCAACCTGGCTGAAGACCAGGGGCTAGTTTTGACTTTGTTTCTCTGTGTTTTCCTTGGGGCGCAGTTCTAGAAATATTAATTTCTTTTACCTGCGATCCGATAAAAAATTCCAGACGATCCAGTGGCTCGGCGATGAGAAAGATTTATTGTATTTGTATATTGCACTTAAGTGTAATATGACTAGGTAATAATTCATGTGACACCCCTCACATGAAGAGTGAGGAAGTAACAATCTAATTGTTAGATGTCACATGAATTTGTTGGCTAATTATATAGTGCAATATGCAAGTGCAATGAGCCTTTCTCTTATTTGATTAGTGCGGACGATCGAAACTCACATCAACGACGCGTGGGCCTCTCAGCCCCGTAATTAACCTTTGGGTTTTGTTTAAAAATGTCATACTTTCAAAATATTATTAGGTGAATAGAAGCGTAAAAAATTTAATTCGCATAATAGCACACTTTGTATAGTAATGTTTTGAGTTTTTAAAAATTAACTTGTTGTCTTTAATTTATATCTAAATAATATCTAATTAGATAAAAATTTAAACATAAATTAATTAGAAGGTGATACATTTTACGATGATTTTAGTTTAATTTGTTAAAATAAAATTTTATCGAGTGAAAATTATCATTACTATGAAAAATTAATAAATCAAATTAATATCGATATCCATACTTCGGTAATTTTTGATATTCATATTTTTAGAATGATTTTTTTTAATAATTATAGTGATTTCATATTCAATTCTGTTACCAAAATTCGATGACGTCTTGTCGGAGTACGTACGTATTACCGTAAATGTAACATAAATCGACTCAGATCAAAATGAATTAAATTTTTTTACGCTGCTATATTCACCGAATAATATTTTGAAAGTATACTATTTTAAAACAAAACCCTTAACTTTCTCCTCCCATGTATCTTCTCGCTGCTTATGCGTATGTCATCTCTCCGCATGAGGAACTAGCTTCTCGTACATATGGATGAGGTTGAGGGCCCTCAACTAACTAGTTGAAGTATCTAAGAAAAACTCTCAAATCTCCTTCATATTTAGATATCGAAATAGACTGAGAATCGCATATATATGCCCGCTTTGAATCAATATGTCACTACAACAATAACATTCTATAGTTACGGCTAACAGTTACGGTTTTGGTTTTCGTAAGAATAAGTGTATGAGCACTTACGGTTTTTTTTATAATTTTTTTTATATTATTAATTTTATAAGAACCGTAACAAATTGTGAATCTTTCTCTAATAAAAGAAAAATATACACCTAAGCGTAACTAAATGGTTAACACCGTCAAATCCCAGCGTACAAATACCAGGAAATTGGAAAGTCCTGCCTTCCCTTTTTCCCTCCCCCTTTTTTTTATATCTTTCTCTCTTTCTATCTTGAAACCCCCGCCTTCGCCTTTTCCCTTTTCCTTACTCTCGGTTTCCCCCTTTCTGTCTCGAAGCCCCCCGCCTCCGATTACCGCCTCCGGGAGCCTCACACCACCGGCGGCAACGGCCCTGTGGAGGACGAAATCCCCATCATCGATTTCTCGCTGCTGAGCGGTGAAACCGGTGACCAGAGGGCGAAGGCAATCCAGGCGCTCGGCAAGGCGTGCGAAGATTGGGGGTTCTTGGCGGTGAGTTGAGCCCATCCGCAGCTTGTCTGTTCTTGCGGCCGGGGAGATCACATTGGGTACGCTCGCTGCAGGTTGTTAATCATGGCGTGCTGAGTGGAACGGTGGAGGCGATGGTGGACGCGACGCGGGGTTTCTTCGCTCTGCCGGAGGCGGAGAAGAGGGAGTACGTCGAGAAGCACGTGCTGGACCCCATCCGGTGCGGCACGAGCTTCAACCGGAGATGGAGGACGTCAGGTGCTGGAGGGATTACTTCAAGCTGATCGTGCATCCAGTGTTCAGTTCCCCCGCAAAGCCTATGGGTTTTAGGTGATTCTTGTTCCGCGCACACCAACTATTGTGAATGTGCTTCTTCTAACCATGAAGGTGTATACACATACAATGGATGTTTGACCAAATGTTACGAAGGAAGGCGCTGTTAGGATGGGGCTGCTGACGGTTCTCTTGTAGACTGGTGCGGACGGCTTGCAGGTGAAGCAAGGCGGCAAGTGGGTCCATGCCCGGCCACCGTCGGGCTCTTTCCTCGTCAACACTGGGAGCGCGACGTCTCCTGCTGTGGCTCAACCTGATGAAGAGAGGGCGAGGAGGATGGTCGGAAGGAGAAGGGTGAGGAGAACAACAACTAGGAAACCTAACATCTCTTTGTGTGTATATTGATCTCTGATCGTCTCTGATCTCTTTCCCTCGACCTCTCTAACTAGTTCTCTCTGTGTGACTGTGTGTATATGCAGGCAAAACATATGCATGGGTAATGGGGTAATTAAGGCCCCTCTTATTGCAAAAGCGTGTCATCAGGTGTTAGCGAACACCAACAACAAAGTTCTTAAGACTGCAGTGTGACGACATCCTTGTCTTTGCTCTCCTACTTCGACATGTCCTGTTTTATCTTCTCAAGTACACACACATATATGGACAAAGTCCGCCCATATATCTATCAGAAGTATCAATAACTTCTTACATTTTCTTTTCTGAATGTGGATGGTACAATATTTTGTTAAACTAAAACAAAAGTGGCTTTGTAAACGTGCTTACCTTGTCAATTCTGTTATATAAAACGTTTTGATGGTATTTTGTTTCCTTTTTTTTTTATAACATTAGCAATGCACTTTATGGTCGTACAATAGGTTATCTTGTATAATATGAAAATAATGTCAAAACACAATAGAAATTCTTTATTGTGAGGTAAAACTGTGTTTTATTCTCAAAAATCATGTCCAGATGACAATTGAGTTAAGATTCCCAGGCCTCAATACATTTGCTGTCTACACCTATGCCATTATGTCCATGCAAATTAATGTATATATGTATTGATGTAATACTTGTGCCATTGTATTTGTGATAAAAATGGAAGATCAATCTCGTTGTTGTTTGATTGTCCAATCAGGAATTCATCCGTCAATAAGAGGGGAAGTTTGGGAGTTCCTGCTTGGTTGTTATGATCCTCTTAGCACCTTTGGTGAAAGAGAGCAGCTGAGACAACAACGAAGGTAATGCTACATCCCTCTTTTCTTTCTATGCATGAATGTAAGGCACAAGTAGTCAACCCACTTCCTATAATCATCCCTGAGAGCACCAAATTACATATCCCCTCTTTCTTGAATCATCCATAGCATGATCATAGCCTTCCTGATGTTTTTCAATCTTGTGGGACACCTCTCTGCTGTCCCTCTCTATTTGTTTCCACCTCTTCCTGCAGCAGTGTGTGAAGTAGGGGATACAGGTTACTTTTCCTAGCATCAGTAGGCAGGCACCTTAGATATCTTTTCCTATTATCCCTATGTATTCTCTAGATTTTTATTATCATAATTTATGCATTTTTGTCAGATACATTTCGGCTAAAGTTTTTTTTTCCTCGTTGTTTTTTGCATTTCAACTGATAAAAGACATAAAATAGACTACTTCACTTTCTTACATTAATAGTCTTGGATCATTTTTCCTCTGTAGACAGCAATATGCTAAATGGAAGGAAGAGTGTCGGCAGATGGATCCAGTTGTTGGAAGTGGCCATATTATCACAGCACCAATATTGAACTACATGCAGAACTACATCTGCATATGCTTTGCCACAAAGAACATTTTCAAAATAAGGTGCTTTTTATCTTTCAAGGGCCTAGTGGACTAGCCCATCCAACTATTATCCTTTCTTTTGTTGGTTCTGCTTCTTAACAAGATGTATAAGGGATGATATCAATTTTTATTAAAGCTGCAGCAGTACGTGGCTCATTGAGTGATGATAAGGAATTGGATTAATACATGATGTATTTATATTCTTTCTTCCTCTAAAATCTAGAGTTGTTAATATAGTCTTTTCTTTTGGTTAATATTTTGTTCATGTTGAAAACAGAGGTTAACTGCACTTGACAGTAAGAGGCGGTTCACATTAACTGATGTAGCATCTCACATGGATGAAGTTGGCAAGCTGAGGTAAAGACATATTTGCTTGTACATGTGGCATTTTCTACTTGGCATTTATTAATTCTCCTCATCTTTGTGGGAACTGTTTGCTAATGGATATGATGGTTGTCCTGAAATTTTCCACCTGCATATTTTGGTTTCTTATGATTGTATGTAAAGTTAATTGTATGTCTGTTCTTGTTGGTTCCTTATGTGAAAGTCTTTTCTTTTCTCTTTCCTATGAACTTAGATAAGCTTTTAATTTGTTTTGACTTAAAGAATAAATCTTTCTGGCCTTTCTAAATCTCTCTACAGTGTTTACAACGGTGTTCACTTTCTTGTGTTTAAATTATTGAATTTCATTACATATGCACAAGTATTTAGAAAAGATCGGCCAGGACGAATACGTGGAGTTGGCACAGGTCCAACCCCAAAATCTTTGTGAGGTGGTGTATCAACACAAGTGCAACAATAGGAGGAAAAATTCATCAACTCAATTTATGAAAGATATGGCAGACAAAATTAGCAAGATTGAGTCTGTTGTGCTTCAGGTAAGAAGATGAATAGCTTTATTTAATTAATAAATAGTCTAAACCTTATGTTATATATGAGACCTAGAATAAATAATATATATATATTCATTTGGCTCAATAGGGACAAACATCTGGAGAGAAACAATATGGTTCATCAACATGTGTTCAGCCATCTCCTAAAGAACAGGTATTAGAACCCAATCAAGTGCAGGTATATTCTCTTCTTTCATATGCATATGTTATCAAAAAGTGTGCAATTGTTCACTTATCTCTTATTTTTGTAATACTTCACAGGTCCAAGGTAAACGGGTTAAATTGTTAGATTTGGGAGGAGAAGAGGTTGCAAGTGGCATATTATGAGTGAAGATAAGGAGAAAGTGGTGATGGGAAAGGTTTTAGGAGATGCCTTTTATAAGGTTTCTATTTTCTTGGCAATTAAACCAGAGAGCACCATTATTATTAAAGATGTAGAAAAAAAAGATCCAAGATGTTGTGGGTAGTCATGTTGTCTTGGTTAAAAGATTATGTAAGTCTATATGATATGCTTTTTGATTTCAGCATCAATATGTACATGCTCAATAACATTTTTTGAACAATTTTTTTCACAGGTTCAGGATGCTTAATAGAGGATGCTTAATGGATTGCTGTCATGAAGCAGGATTTCACATATGTTAATGATATTCAAAGTTTAGACAGATTAGTGCATCATTGGTTATATTGTTTACTTTTTTGTGATGGAAGGATGTAATTTGTGGATTAACAAATTTATAGTTCGTGTCTGTTAATCTAATTTGTGATTTGAAGGACAAATGTGATATGTAGTTGAATGGATTGATGAAAAAATCACATTATATGACATGAATTATGTGACAGATGGTTCTTTTCTCTTGTGATTGATGAGTTATTGTGTGTAGGAGAATGAACACTCTGTTAATCTATTTTTGTGATTGTGAAGGACAAATGTGATAGTAGTTGAATGGATTGATGAAAAAAATGGCAGATGGAGACCAGTTGTATGGTCTGTGAAAGTGATATGTAGTTGAATGTGATATGTAACTTTCACAGCTACAGGTGTTCTAAAACCATGTAATGAAGTTTTGATTATTACGGATCTACACTTACGGTTGTATGGTCGATGGTATAGATCAAGTTGTAGTTACGGTTTTTAAACCGTAAGTAAGCTACAGTAACGGTTGCTGTGCCTACGGTTCACTTACGGTTCATAACCGTAAGACATTCCGTAAGTAAATTATTTTTGTTACGGTTTTATGAGCTACACTTACGATTTATTGCCGTAAGTATAGAACAAGTTTGTTGTAGTGTGTGTATAATCGCGTATATAAAATCAGTGGATGTTTTCTCCTTAAATCTATACATATTATAGAAATAACAGGTCTTTGAATCATTTTTTATAGGTTCTAAAATGCAACTTCTTTTATTTTTTAAGTAATCCAATCTATTTTTAAAGAAACTCAATAATATAAGCTTCTAACCAATGTCAAAATATAATATAGATGAAACTGGTATGTATTATTTGTGAGGAATTATTTTATGTAGATGATTTTAATATAGGAGCTGTGCTTATTTACCACATTTAGTTAAGTGGGAGATAGATTATGATTACTAAGGATATTTACTACACACATGTTAATTTACCACAATTTTTTCATATCCTTCTAGTTGATTCAACTCTCCAAAATGGCAACATCATGTTAAAACCTGAGAACTTTAGATAGGAGCTATACCTGTTAAAACACAACTCTGTCATCAGTGCATTCAATTATACATTTAAAAACATGCTACTGTGTTAAGCCTATGAGGGGGTGTATGTATCATTCTTCCCTATTTTTTGTAGTCTCTCAACGATAAACCTATGAGCTGTCTTTATTACATGCACTAAAAATGCAATGTGATAGTTTTGACTAGATTTTAGTTGGTATAATATTTTAGTTTTTGTAATTGAATTGAACATGTTTTAAATTGGTAGTCTTGAGCATCCAGTTATTTTTAAAGATACTAACAACATATTCTAAGAACCATATGTGTAGGGAAAGGAGGCTATGTGTCAGCAATTCTGTTCACTAATCACTGCCTCAGCAGGGTTTTTTTTTTGTCCTTACAATTTTTTGACACCGGTGTCCACTCCTTATCCATTCTATATATGCAAACTGATTCAAATAAATGCACATGATTAATCAGCATTCAAATTAATTAGAAATGTTCAGAAATTTATGTGTATAATATAGCATGTTGATGACAATCTATTTGTAAGGACAAATGTGATCATTGTCTTAATTGATGAGTAAAGAAGGGAGCACTGGCTAAACTGCTCCAAAATAAGTGTTCTCTTCTACATAGATGGTTCTATCCATGTTTCTATCCATATTGATGTTTTGTTTATATAAACTCATTTAAACTATAGTTCTATCTATCTGATTGATTGGTAGATTCTTGGAGATTTTAAACTTTTTCATTCAAAAATCTCAACATGCCATTCTAATTAGTCTTACTAAATAGACATGAGTCAGTATGCCTTCAGTGATAAATCTCCTGGCAAAGAGATTATAAAGTTTTACTTTTCAGTGCAATAGAAAGAGTGACACTATCCACTTTCAGAAATAGGAAAAATAACAGATCTTTCAAGCAATTCTTTTGTACATGTTCTAAAATGTAACTCCTTAATTAAGGTTCTTAAGGTCTTAGAAGTTCTTAAATAGCAGATCTCACTGACCTTTGTTTTTTATTTGAACTTAAATTACAACTTCCATGGAAATATTTTATAATACGATTGCATGTATGAACTTTTAGGTTTTAATTATTTTCTTGGAGTACTCCGTTCAGATCTTTGGAGATTATGAATTTTAGCTATTTAGTGTTGGAACATATAAAGAAACTGGTGTACTTGAGTTCCAATTAGAATAAAGAAAGATCAGATGTTTGAAGCGTTGTAGAGCAGATATGTGATGCAACTATTTTACATGTACTAAAATGCAACTCCTTTAATTAAGACTCTTAAGGTTTAGAGGTTTTCTCACCGAGTCCAAATATTTTTCTTTTGAAATAATGCTTCATATGTATCTGTCTTCCTCAATTCACCCTTTTTATTATTTGAGAGAGTTACTTGGAAGCACATTTATGTTTCTTCTACATTGTAAATCTCATATAAACACAAACAACCAACTAAGATATCAAGATGTTTCCGATGCCGGGTCAGTGCAGGTTATTAATGCCTTTTAGATACAAGAAATATAGTTTTATTTCTTTATTCAAATAGCGACATTGTTCTGTCATAGGGAGCAGTCATTTAACCATTTAAATATGAAGAAATGTCTGAATTATATGAACATGTTTTGACCATTTAAGCATTTTATAAAAGAAACTGCATGATCTTTCGAGAGTTTTTAAGAGTTCAGTTTCCACATGCTTTGTCGCAGTAACACAGTACTGATAAAATATCAACATAAGTGGTAAAAAATCATATCATGCATATGAGTCTATAAAAGGTATCACATTGGCTTCTGTAAATAATTTCTAAAGTTCTTTGCTTTTTCAGGTATTTGGAGCATATCAGGAGCTTAATTTGGTGGATTGCTTCTAAATCATTCAGAAGGAGGTGAACCTTTTAAATATATCTTTTCTATTTGAGTTATGTTGTGCAGTGTGCAATGAGATTTATGTAATTAGTTTTAGTGCTTTGTCAAAGCTTTCATTATATGCTCTATTATGTAATCCTTTCATAGGTAAATATAGTTTGTCTATTTTATAATCTTTTGTCTAATATAATTGTCTATTACATATCTGTTCATAAAAAGTACTAATTTTATTTGCATTCATGAATTCGAATGAGTGAGTTGCAGAGCCTTCTCTTACACAACCTAGATCTGCACAACATTTGAGAATGAGAGATAACAGATACTTGCTCAGACTTATCTTGGTATCTAATATCATCCCATAGACCTCCAGGACCTTCTTCTCATTCCCAGAATGAGCATAACCACTAAGCAGTGCATGCACGATACATAATTCCTCCGGGTTTTATAGTGTATGTAATTATATTTTACAGAACATGGTCATATAAGTCACTAATAGACTTTATGATGTATAAAAAATATAATATACTCAGTGGTTTTATATGTAGCAATTATACTAATGCAAGGTTCCGTTCTTCATAAATTCTTCTGTTTCTGCTCAGCTCCCATCAATATCCTGAATAATTCCAGAGTTTTTAGCATTCAGAGGAAGAGCCCCTTTTAAATTTGTACTGGCAAACAACTGATTTCGGGGGGGGGGAGAGTTTAGAAAACTTTGGATTAATGACATACCAAATAGGTGATAGCTGGGAAGACTTTGGTGTTAGCTTAACCATTTCATTAGGGAGCCAAAAATCAGTATAGATTATAATAGCCATGCCATTCCGAACCATCCATGTTGAGCATTGTGAATATCTTCTGTGACTGATAGCATAGATGACCAAACTAAGTTTGGATCTAACTTTTTTCACATGCCAAAAAAGGTAAGATATTTGCCTCAGCCAACCTAACACATTGGAAACCTAAATGTAATATAATGCCAATAATGGATCCATGCTAGCTATTGACTTGAAGAATTTATCCAAGAACCATTCCTATTCTAAAAGGAATGAAAATAAAGAAGTAAATACCAAACTAATTAGCTTTTAAAGACAATTTAATGAGTATAGCATGATGAATGATACAGGTGGTAGAACCAAAGATAATAAAAATGAAAGGAAATACAATCAGAGCAAAAATAAGAGCCATACTTAGTCTTACTAAATAGACATGAGTCAGTATGCCTTAAGTAATGAATCTTTAAAACAGAGTTATATAGTTAACTTTTAAGTTCAATACAAAGAGTGACACTATCCACTTTCAAAAATAGGAAAAAAAATATCATACTCAGATAATTGGAAGAGGGTGATAGGTGGCTGCATATATTTTTCTCTTGATTTGTATCGAGAATGACCTCTCCTCTCCTTTAACTCTTTTACCAAGTGACAAAATAGAAATACAATTCACATCTTTTTTGGAAAAGAAAAATAAGAACATAATAACTTTGAACAAAATTTCCTCTGAATAATAATGTTGGAAATAGGCAATGAATATAAATGAACTCACCCTTCTTGATTTCTGAAGTTACATTTCCAACAACAAGCCCAATTGTTCAACAAGCATTAATTTCCACCTATTTGTTTCAAGAAATATATCTTTTCACTCAGTTTCTAAAGTAAAATGTTGGATTATTGTAATATCAAAACATTGGTACCAACTGGAGGAATATTGCAAATCCAATTACATTATTTTGACAGGACTAAATATCTTAAGCCAAACAAACTAAATGTGGGCATGTTGTTGAACAAGGGCATAGATCACCCATTATTAAGTAATGACCCATTTAGCCTCTTTTCCCTCTTTAAGTATTTGATATAAAAGTATATAAGGGACAAACAGTCCATGAAAGTTGGAACCAGCCATTTCCTAGACTAAACTGGATAATGGAAAACTGGATAGGAACTGGCTCCAGAACATTATTCTTAGTCTTTGAAATTGCTACCATCTGAAACAAACAACAAATACAAGCCACTTCTCTACAGGTAGAGTCTGATAAACATGTTGATCATAGAAGCCACAGTATGTGCTTTGGTTGGTAATCTGCCCCATTCTAATTTCTTCTGTGGTACCACTGAAGAACATGGTCGTGGATCACCGATTATTAAGTAATGACCTGTTATCCTCTTTGATCTCTTTAAGTATTTGTAAATGTATATAAGGGACAAATAGTTCATGAATAATTTAACCAGCCATTTCCTAGATTGAATTGGATAATGGAAAACTGAACAGGATTGGCTCCAAAACATTATCCTCAGTCTTTGAAATTGCTACCATCTGAAACAAACAACAAATATCCACTATCTCCCGCCCACTTCTTCCACAGGTAGAGTCTGATAAACATGTTGATCATATAAGCCACAACATGTACTTTGGTTGGTAATCTACCTCATTGTAGATCAAGGCTTTTGTACTATACTCCAAGCTGAATGGTATCATCCCTTACATGAATTTAACTCTTTCTAGATCCAGAGAACAGTTTCCAGATATTACATGAGTTCATCTCATTGTAGATCCCGACAACAATTTATGTAGCAAAGGAATCCCTTCCTTTGTCAAGATATAACGAATTTTTGTACCATTTCATTGCAGATCTATCGCTATATGGATATCTAATCAAGTGCCCTATAACCTCGGTCACCGACTAAACATTGCCACATTTTAACATCTGTTTCTCCCTCATTTCCTTCTTTCACTTGGACAATACTGATCCACAATGATGGGTCTGCAAGACCCAATCTGATGAAATCTCAAAGAACACTGTCCAAGGAATCCAAGTGCAGTAAACTGATCATTCAACAAATATCATGAAGAGTTAGCAAATATCCTCACTCTCCAGGCTTCTGTAAGAACTATAATTCAATACAGTGATAAGGTCACAATTAAAGGTCACTTTTTGACACACATAAATTGAGTACCAGGAGAAACTCATCATTTCATCCTGTCACAATTAAAGGTCCATGACAGCCTGCTCAGCCCTTTACCTTCAAACCAGCCATCTTCTAAAATGTCAATTCTGTTCATTGCTCCTGGGATCCACCCAATTAAGTGTTTGTTTTCCTGTGCTCAAAGATGGTTCTTTTCCATATATCATATTTTGAACCAAATTGTATACAGTTTGTCTATAAATTACCAAAACTGAGGTGTTTGTTTTTAACTAGACCACACCATTAGCTTTCCTGCTCTCTGGATGTTCTATAGGCTAGGTGAAGTAGCAGTATGATTCTAAAGGCTCAGTCTCTTCTACATGGTTGTTTTAACTTAACTTTAATGCCATATAGGTAGCAGGTGATGCATGGAATTATGTGTGGTTTTGAGTGGATTTTCCAACGAAAGAGAATTCAATTCTAACTTCTTCGGATTTCAGGTTTTTAGCTACTTTTAGAATGATCATTGCATATTAGGAGCAATAATCTACATTCTTGATTATAGGAGGCCTTCTGAGTTTTATCTATTTTGTACCCTCTTTGCATAAATTTCTCTCCCTACCTCTCCTCATGTTTGCTTTCAAACACCCAAAAAAAGATCTTATTGTACCATTTCTTTGGACTATGTGACCCACCCACAAGAACACACACACTAACCTACATCCCAAGATGTATATTATTACAACATGAAATTAAACTACATCCCAATTTATAAAGGGCATTAGGAACCAAGCATAGGATTGCCATTAAACTAATTTGGAAACTGAAACAATACCAAAAAATCATCTAGGTAAGTTAGAAACGTATCATTGTAGCCATCATTCTTGCATAGATAGAACAAACATTCTGGCATAAATAGAACAAATATTCAGGCTGAAGTTAAACATGTAAGTAAAATTCGAAGTAAATTTCTTTCATGCATAATTTGAATATTAAATTGTTTGATCATATTATTAATTTTATTTTTTTTATAATTATAGGACACACTCTTAGTCTCTTGCTCTTCAAGTAGTATTACTCCAATGAAGAGAGTTGCAGTTGATACTCTTAACCAACCAAACTTTTCTGAAGATCTTACTCCTGCTCAGATGTCATGCAACAAGAAAAAATAGATCAAGATTGAGAAAATTGACGTTGACAGTTTTGAATAATGAATTTTATTGTTCTACATTTCGAACTTTCCCAAAACTATTTTCAAATTGATATTTTGGATAGTTGTTAAGAACATGTTTTTGTTTTGGCACTATATATATTAGTTAAAGTATGTTTTCTGAAAAGTTATTTATTTTGGAAGATACAATGATAAGAATGTCATTGAACTTTGATTCAAAATGATCGATGATTTATGATAATATTTTTTGTAGTAATATTTATATCTATAACATATCAATTATAAGGTTATTGATAATTTATGATAATATATATATATTGTAATTATTTTATTCATGTTCAAACATTTTAATTATGATTAGTTTAACAAAAAATTATAATTAAAATTATATAATTTTATGAATAATATTTTATATTTATTAATATATTTTATAATCAAACGTCATACATCATCGTACGGGTGTCCGTCCAACTAATAACCTATATCATAAACTTTTTCTGAAAAATGTTTCTTGCGAGAGATTTTACATAGAACCAAAGGGACGATCGAGTTAATTCGCAGACATACAACGTACATGGATCATCGAAAGATGGATTTAAGCTCAAAAATGCCTTGTCGCTGTCATTAACTTCATCATGAGTACAACAGCTTTAAACCAAGTTAAGCCAAACAAGAAAAATTAAGGAAAAGAGGAGCCAATTAAAACTCCACCAGACATACAATCCTGGAAATGAGCTCGGACACAATGCAGCAGTTCTAGTAGCTAGAGTGCATGCGGAGACGTGCGGCACCGGCGAGAGGCTATAATTAGGCAGGTACATATATATATAGAGGACACCCACGGTGTAGGGAGGCGTAGGAAGGAGAAGGGCCTCCTGCAGTGGGTTAACTTATTTCTGAAGCTCCATGCATGTTCTCACTTGCTGCCAGGGGTGTTGCTGGAGGGGGTGTTGGCGCCGCTGCTGTTGTCCCGTCCCAGGGTGTTCTTCACAGTCTCCACGGCGCCCTGAGCCATGCTCATCACTTGCTCCCCAGTCTTCACGGAGAGGTCGAAACATCAGGTTATTAAGAAACGTTTTATACCGGGGAGCTAGCCAATTAAAGCACTTAGCAGCGGCTGAGACGAAGACGTCGACGGCGGGTGTCCTGGGGTGGTACTGGCGCGTACACACTCACATGCACATGCAGAGAAGAGAAGAGAGAGAGAGAGAGAGAGAGAGAGGATTGACCTGGTGGAGGAAGCGGACGCTTTCTCAGTGCCTTCCCGGGCCGACTGGGTGGCAGTGGAGGCTGCGTTTCTCCCGGATTCCATAATCTGTTCAGCTTCGCCTGCGGCGGCCAGGAGAAAGCGTACGTGTTCATTAAAGGCGACCGGCCGAGTAGTACTACGTAACATATCCGGGTGTACGTACGTACAGATCATAGAATATATCCGGCCGGAACACATCAGAAGAACAATATTATTGAAATGCAGTCTCACCTCGCCGGTGCCGCGAGCCTGCCGGCCTTGAAGGACTCCTGGATGCTCGACATCTCTGAAGAACTGACAATTTAGGAGACGAGATGCTACGGGAATAATATTGTTGGTGCTGTCTCTCTGTTCTTGGTCTCTTCTTCGTGCAGTGATCGACGGAAAAACGGGTCGGAATGCCGTCTCCATTTATAGGTCACACCATCGATGGATCTGCGAGAGGGGGCCGGCCGGGGCACGCACCGGGCAGAGCGATGCCTGGCCTATTTTTAGAGGGAGGAACGTGGTGGGTGGAGAGAGATCAGTGGAATTACTTAGGGGCAACCAGCTGGCTGAAGACCAGGGGCTAGCTTTGACTTTGTTTCTCTTTTGATCTGTCTTTTCCTTGCGCGCATGCAGTTTTAGAAATATTTCTTTTTCCTGCGATCCGATCGATAAAAAAATTCCAGACGATCGAGTGGCTCGGCCAATTATTTGATTGGTATGGACGATCGAAACTCACATCAACGACGCGTGGGTCTCTCAGCCCCGTACCGTAATTAACCTTTCTCCTCCCATGTATCCTCTCGGAACTAGCTTCACCTATATATGGATGAGGTTGAGGGCCCTCAATAACTAGTTGAAGTATCTAAGAAAAAACTCTCAAATATCCATCATTATATATTAGATATCGAAATAGATTGAGAATCGCGTATATATGTCATGCCCCTTCGTCCAAAAGTTGTCTAAACATTAAGAATGTTTGGTATTAGGATAGATCAGGAATAGAATGAGGAGATTTTTAAATTTTAGTGATATCTTCACTATTTAAAAAATATCTTCATTCTATCATCGGTTTATCTAAAAACTAAATTTTTTCTAAGTGTTCGTTTGAGATGAAATTAAATAGGGGATAAAAATTAAATTAGTTTATTTTAATTTGGCGCCTAAAAAATAAGGATAAATATAATTTAAATATTTTAGAGATAGTTTTAAAAAGTGGGGATAAATTAGGGATATCTTATCCCACTTTAATTTCAGTGGGATAGATTATCTCCGTTTTCTACACCTATTTTCCCCCAAATCATTCTACCCATTTTTTCGGTGGGATAGTTGTTGAAAGTCCATCTTATGAGGTAAAGTTATTGACGTCACATCGAACTCCTTGATCATCAACGCTGAATATTGATCTCACGACCGGAGATCAAGAGACGATGAAAAGTAAAAATAAAGGTTATATCCCTACACTAACATCATTTCCTACCAAACAAAGTATGAGATTATCTTAAAAAATCTAACCCTATAGAAATGCCAACCAAGAGGTGGATTAGGAATATGGGGATAATGTATCCCCAAATTAATTTATCTTCATCTTCATTTTTTTTAATCCCATATCAAACATGTACTAAAATCATATTTGATATCGAAATAGATTAGTAATAAAATAAAAATATCTTTAAATTTTAAAAATATCTTCAATTTATTCTCGATCTATTCTAATGTCTAACAACCCTCAAATGACATTCTTAATTAGATCGACAAGAGATCACCTTCTTCCGATAGAGTGAAAAGAGGTTTCTAATCATATACCTTGCTATATTCTACTGCATTTAATTGTGTTTTTCTTCCACTGTTATGAGTGGTAAAAAATACTCAAATTATGTCTATAGAGTTAATAGTCATTATCCCTTGTATTGCTTAATAGAGTTTAAGTAATGAAATGATGAATTGACTCTAAACTGGATTTGGGATGACAAGATGTCACATGTTTCTCGAGTAATTATATATTTTATTCGTTAATATCTTTAAAATATCTTTTAATGAACAGAAGTTCATAAATGTCGTTATTTGAAAATAGTGAAGAATATTTTTAGTATTCTTGGAAGTTAACAATCTATATCTGGGATGACCCAACCAATAAACTGACCAAACAACTGTGTTAAATATTGGTAGACTTTCTAATAATGTCACACATGCATCTTGAGACTTCTCTCAACTGAGCACGATTAATTTTAGAGTTAATTTTCTTACTTCGAAAATGACTAGTCCGATTTGTTGGTATGATTTAGTTCATTTAACATATTTTTATACGGGATGTTACAATCTATCTCTCTTATATAAGCGACGTCACCGTCACTAGATACATATAACATATAATCAAATTCCAAGCAGACAAGATTTTAGAGGTGACCCTTACATGTTCAAGAGGAGGCTCTCACTATGTAGCACTTTGTCTCATTATGAGTTTAAGAGATAACTCTCATAGTGTAGTACTTTATTCTATGTGGCACTTAATTCATATACTTCGATTGGAGTATAGTTCTTATATCATTTGTGACGATCCAACTAGTAAGTTGACTCAACAACCGTACTACTTGGTATATAGACTTCTCAAAAAGGTCGCCCATCTTGAGATTTTCTTCAACAGAACACGATTAGTTTCAGAGTTCTTTTTCTTACTCGAATTTCGAAAATGATTAGTCTGAATTATTAGTAGTTTACTGATTTAATTCACTTAACATATTTTTATATAAATTGTTATAATATCTAATCGAGGATACATACAAAAATCTAAAAAATAATAACAAAATTAGATGCTAACTACCAACTTCTTGAACTCATAAGCACCAACAAATTAAAAGAAACTTTTTCTTCCCCCTCTCCGACCGTCTACTTAAAAAGTCTAGTTCGAGTAATGCTCTCTCTAGCCCTTGATATAATAAATATTTACTTAATATATAAACTACAACAAATACATTAATAAGTGTTAAAAATATTTATTTAAAAATATAAATTTGAGAGAGGGAAAATCTCGACCCACTGATCTCCGTACCAAAAGACCCATTAATCAAAGTCGGGTGCACTAGAGACTCTAAAAAATATAGGCTCCAAAAAGAACCATCAAAATTCCGAATTGCCACCCACACGGAGGATAAATGACCCCCTGTTGGGAAGATCCATCTGTGCTAAAAAGAGATCTCAACCGTCTGTGCTAATCCCCCATATGGATGAGGATGGTTAACCCGAAGATTAATGTTGGAGGATTAGGACAAACACGAGAGTTTCAACGGTATAACTTTCTTCGTCATTAACGTATATATTTCTAAGGAATTTTTTTTTCCCAAGGATTAACTTTTACAAGAAAATTAAAAATATAATTATCCTTTGGTACTCACGTAAATGTTTTTATTGAAAAGATTTTTTAATATTTATTTTTTCAGTAAAATCTTAATAAAAATATTTTAAAAAATAAATAAAAATTTAAAAATAAAAAATCCTTTCCACATGTCGTCGGTCGTCGGATCGCCAGGTCGTCGACTGCCTAGTGTCGCCGAGCTCTGGTTGCCGGGTGTCAAGCGTCGGGCGTCGGACGTCGGATGCCGAACGTCGAACATTGTAGTGACACTTATAAAAATCATATATGAAAGAAAAATTTAGAAAAACAATTTACTAAATTTCATCAAATATGTCAAAATCTTTAATTTTATGTAAAAAAAATTCGTGAATTAACTTTTCAGTAATACCAAACAAATAGTTACATCAAGTTTTCTTAAAAAATATTTTCTAACATAAAATTTTACATTGAAACAAATGACCCTAAGCATAGAGCCCTAAACAAACTATAATCTGGGGGTTATATGTCTTTTAATCCGCATCCCCCCACCATCCAACATATGCGGGGTCGTTCGGGGATCCAGTAGCCATAAAAACTTAGGAACTCTCTCCGGAGCAAGTAAGATGAAAGTATCATCACATATTCTGAAGTTGGTGTAGAGTGATTAGGTATCCTCTAACCTTCTTCCTTACTCGCCAATTGCTCTTGCTCGATACTGAGGAGGTAGGGTTAATCTTAGGACCACCCTCCTAGCCTAGGGCTTCTAATCACGTTTGGTCTTCCTAGCATATCATTATGGGAAAGGGCTGAGCACAAGTGTAGAGGCTTAATTAATTCTACCAATAACATCCTATGATCTGCGATATGATACGGATTTAGCCTCTTCAAAAGATTTATTTATTTTCGTTTCCATATAAGTTTTATTTATTTTTGTTTACGTAAACCAAGCTAAGTAAGATACAAGTTTTCTTTAAAAATAGCATACTTTGAAATTGTTTTAAGTTGCATTGAAAAAATTGTAGTTCTTAACGTAACATATTTTTGAGTCTTTTGACCGGTCAAATGTGTTGCTTTAAAAATATATATATAAAATACAAGTCGGTCTAAAGATGACCGATTTGCTACCCTCATTTAAGTTTGTTTAGGTCCTTAATTTTATATCTAAATAATATCTAATAAAAATGACATTTTAATAACAAGTTAAAGAAAAGGTGATAAATTTTATGATACATTTAGTTTAATTTTTTAAAATAAATTTTATCGAGTAAAATTTACCTCAAAAATTAATAAATCAAATTAATATCGATATTTGTACTTTGTTAATTCTCGATATTCATATTTTTTGAATTAGTATATTTTTTTGATATTATAGTGATTTCATATTCAATTTTAATATCAAAATTCGATGACGTCTTATTTATTTAGAGATAGTTTTATATTATTCACATATCCCCGGTATATCATCTTTCGACATGCACATATCCTAATAGGACTTCACAGTAATAAAATTGAATCTGAAACCACTACAATTATCAAGAATATGTTGATTTCAAAAATATGAACATTGAAAATTATCAAAGTACGGATATCAATATTATTTTATTTATTAATTTTAAGTAATTTTCATTTACAAAAAATTTATTTAAAAATTATTATAAAATATATCACTTTTTACTTAACTTATTTTTTATTAATATTATTTAGATAGAAAGTTAAAGACCACACCATTGGCTTTCCTGCTCTGCTCTCTGGATGTTTTATAGTCTAGGTGGTGGATGACAAATGAATCAATTGCAATTGGAGGAGGCAGTAGGTGAAGTGGCAGTATGATTCTAATGGCTCAGTCTCTTCTGCATGGTAGTTTTAACTTATCTTTCATGCCACATAGGCAGCAGGTGATGCATGAAATTATGTGTGGTTTTGAGTGGATTTTCTAGCGAAAAAAAATTCAACTCTCTAACTTCTTCGGATTTCAGGTTTTTAGCTACTTATAGAATGATCATGGCATATTAAGCGCAATGATCTACATCCTAATCAAAGGAGTTCTTCTGAGCTTTATCTATTTTGTACCCTCTATGCATAAATTTCTCTCCCTGCCTCTCCTCATGTTTGCTTTCAAACACCCAAAAAAAGATCTTATTGTACCATTTCTTTAGACTATGTGACCCACCCACAAGAACACACACTGGCCTACATCCCAAGATGTATATTATTACAACATGAAATTAAACTGCATCCCAAGTATAAAGGGCATGAGGAACCAAGCATAGGATTGCCATTAAACTAATTGGAAACTGAAACAATACCAAAATTCATCTAGGTAAGTTAGAAACGCATCATTGTAGCCATCATTCTTGCATAGATGGAACAAACATTCTGGCATAGATAGAACAAATATTCAGGCTAAAGTTAAACATGTAAGTAAAATCCGAAGTAAATTTTCTTTCATGCATAATTTGAATATTTGAATTTTTTGATCATAATATTAATTTTATTTTTTTATAATTATAAGATACACTCTTAGTCTCTTGCTCTTCAAGTAGTGTTACTCCAATGAAAAGAGTTGCAGTTGATACTCTTAACCAACCAAACTATTCTGAAAATTTTACTCCTGCTCAGATGTCATACAACAAAAAGAAATAGATCAATATTGAAAGAAATGACGTTGACATTTCTGAAGAATGAATTTTATTGTTCTATATTTCGAACTTTCCAAAACATTTTCAATTTGATATTTTAGATTGTTATTAAGAACATATTTTTGTTTTGGCACTATATTAGTTAAAATATGTTTTCTAAAAAGTTATTTTTTCTACAAGATATAATGATAAGAATGTCATAGAACTTTGATTTCAAAATGATCGATGATTTATGATAATATTTTTGTAATAATATTTATATCTCTAATATATCAATTATAAGATTATTGGTAATTTATGATAAAATCTATTATATAATTATTTTATTCATGTTCATACATTTTAATTAAAATTAGTTTAACAAAAATTATGATTAAAATTATATAATTTTATAAATAATATTTTTATTTATTAATATATTTTATAATCAAATATGGCACGGATGTCCAATTAGTAACCTATATCATAATCATTTTCAAAAAAATATTTTCTTGTGAAAGATTCTCTAAGATGATGCAGCTGCCCCAGTAAATTCGCAGACAAACAACGTACGTACGTACGTACATGGATCATCGAAAGATGGATTTAAGCTAAAAAATGCCTTGTCGCTGTCATTAACTCTATCATGAGTATAACAGCTTTAAACCAGGTTAAGCCAAACAAGAAAAATTAAGAAAAAAGAGGAGCAAATAAAACTCCACCAGCCCTGCATACAAGCCTCCGACCCTGGAAATGAACGCAGACTATAGTAGAGTGCATGCGGAGACGTGCGGCACCGGCGAGAGGCTAATTAGGCAGGTACATATAAATATATATATAGAGGACACCCACGGTGTATAGGGAGGCGCGCGGTAGGTCGGAAGGATCGGAGCGGGGCCTGCTGCAGTGGGTTAACTTATTTCTGAAGCTCCATGCATGTTCTCACTTGCTGCCAGGGGCGTTGCTTGAAGCGGTGTTGCCGTTGCTGTTGTCCCGTCCCAGGGTGTTCTTCAGAGTCTCCACTGCGCCCTGAGCCATGCTCGCCACTTGCTCCCCAGTCTTCACGGAGAGGTCGAAACATCAGGTTATTAAGAACGTTTTATACCGGGGAGCTAGCCAATTAAAGCACTTAGCAGCGGCTGAGACGAAGACGTCGACGGCGGGTGTCCTGGGGTGGTACTGGCGCGTACACACATGCACATGCAGAGAAGAGAGAGAGAGAGAAAAAGAAAGAGGATTGACCTGGTGGAGGAAGCCGGACGCTTTCTCGGTGCCTTCCTGGGCCGACTGGGTGGCAGTGGAGGCTGCGTTTCTCGCGGATTCCATAATCTGTTCAGCCTTCGCCTGCGGCAGCCAGGAGAAAGCGTGTTCATTAAAGGCGACCGGCCGAGTAGTACTACATATCCGGGTGTACGTACAGATCATAGAATATATCCGGCCGGAACACATCAGAAGAACAATATTATTGAAATGGAGTCTCACCTCGCCGGTGCTGCGAGCCTGGCCGGCCTTGAAGGACTGCTGGATGCTCGACATCTCTGAAGAACTGACAATTAGGAGACGAGATGCTACGGGAATAATATTGTTGGTGCTGTCTCTCTGTTCTTGGTCTCTTCTTCGTGAAGTGATCGACGGAAAAACGGGTCGGAATGCCGTCTCCATTTATAGGTCACACCATCGATGGATCTGCGAGAGGGGGCCGGCCGGGGCACACGCACCGGGCAGAGCGATACCTGGCCTCTTTTTAGAGGGTGGAACGTGGTGGGTGGAGAGAGATCAGTGGAATTACTTTGGGGCAACCTGGCTGAAGACCAGGGTTTAGCTTTGACTTTGTTTCTCTTTTGATCTGTGTTTTCCTTGGCGCAGTTCTAGAAATATTATTTCTTTTACCTGCGATCCGATAAAAATTCCAGACGATCGAGTGGCTCGGCCAATTATTTGATTGGTGCGGACGATCGAAACTCACATCAACGACGCGTGGGTCTCTCAGCCCCGTAGTTAACCTTTCTTCTCTCATGATTCCTCTCGCTTATATATGTCATGTCTCAGCCGGGTTGCCGATCGCCACATGTCAAGTGTAGGGCGTCGAACATCGGGTCGGACGTCCTCGAACATTAAAATAGAGGTTGTAATGATACTTATTAAAATCTTACATGAAAAAAGAATTCAAAAAAATAATTTATAGAGTTTCATTAAAGATGTCAAAATTTTTAATTTTATGTTTCATAAATTAACTTTTCAATTTACATAAATTTTTCTTAAAAATCTTTTCTAACATGAGATTTTACCTTGAAACAAACAAACGAATCCTAAATGATCCAATAGCCATAAAAACTTAGGAACTTTCTCAGAGCAAGTAAGATGAAAGTACGTCACATATTCTGAAGTTGGTGTAGAGTTATCAGATATCGATCCTCTAACCTTCTTCCTTACTCGCCAATTGCTCTTGCTCGATACTGAGGAGGGTAGGGTTATTTCTTAGCACCACCCTCCTAGGGATCCTAACGTTTGGTCTTCCTTGCATATCGGAAAGGGCTGAGCACAAGTCTAGAGCTTCAATTCTACCAATAACATCTTATGATCTGCGATATGATACGGATTTAATTAGCCTCTTCAAAAGATTTATCTATTTTCGTTTCCCTATAAGTTTGTTTTTTTTTTAATTTACGTCTCAGATTTTTATCACCATCGTATAAACCAAGCTAAGTAAGATAAGGGTTTTCTTTAAAAATAACATATTTTGAAATTATTTTAAGTTGCATTGTAAAAATTGTAATTCCTAACGTAATATAGTTTTTACCGGTCAAACATGTTGCCTTTAAAAAAAATTATAAAAAACACAAGTCGGTCTAAAGATGACCTATTTGCTCCCTACCCTCATTTAAGTTTGTTTAGGTCCTTAATTTTATATCTAAACAATGTCTGAAATTTTAATGACAAAGTTAAATGAAAGGTGATAAATTTTATGGTTATTTTAATTTAATTTTTTAAAATAAAATTTTATCGAGTAAAATTTATCTCAAAAATTAATAATTCAAATTAATATCATATTTATACTTTAGTAATTCTCGACATTCATATTTTTGAATTAATATTTTTTTTATAATTATAGTGATTTCATATTCAATTCTATTATCAAAATTTGATGACATCCTATTGATTTAAAAATATTTTTATATTATTAACATATCCTCGATATTATCTTCGACATGTATGCCCTAATAGGATGTCACCAAATTTTGGTAATAAAATTGAATCTGAAATTATTATAATTATCAAAAATATATATATATATTAATTTTAAAAATATGAACATTGAGAATTATCAAAGTACGGATATCAATATTAATTCAATTATTAATTTTTAAGTTAATTTTCGTTCGAGATAATTTTATTTTAAAAAATTAAACTAAAATTATCATAAAATATATCACTTACCAATTAACTTATTTTTTATTGGATATTATTTAGATAGTGTATGTACTGGGGAAGGAGGAAATCGGTTATCTTTTATAATTTTTTAAAAACAACACGTTTACCGGTTAAAAGTATACTATGTTACAATTAAAATTTTTACAATGTTATTTAACTTAAAAAATTATCAAAATATACTATTTTTAAAGAAAATCCGTAAGATAACTATCGTTCGGTTCTAACTGAAAACTAAAACGAACAGAGTGCACAAATATCTGACAAACCGAACAAATCGAATACTTCTGATAATATTAAAAAATTATACCTAAATCTATATGTAAAATATAAATATAAATGTTTTAATTACTCTCTTAATTTTCAAGTACATAAACATCAATATATACATGTATATTATAATTAAATAAAACCAAAATATTGGTTTGAATGTACCTACCGAACGAAGATTTGGGTGTGCACTGGGATTTGGTTCGATTTGAAAAAAAATCCCTCAAATCAAACCAAAGGGAACCATGAACATCCGTTGGATTGGTATGCACGTGCCACCACCACCGTCGGATATCACTACATTGTCATCATCCACCATCTTTCGGCACCGTTCCTGGCCCATCTTATCTTATGTGCCACATCACCTTTTAAGCGTCATATATGGATCAGATTGAACTAAGTAATTCTAAATTAAATTTTGTCTCAACTAATGAAATAAAAGATAAATTAATGAACAGTCTTTATCATATATTTATTTTTTTATAGAATTGTAATGTAATACAATAAATATTATTTTCTATTCCAGCCAGCATATCCTCCACGTCTTACCTGACGAGCCCTTGTTTCTGTTCGCAGGGGTGGCAGGTAACGGCTTCACCTTCCACTTCTTCTTGTTCGCCATACCGGCGGGCGTGCTGGGCATGGCGTCGAAGCTGGTGAGCGGCAACCACATCAGGTCGTGGAGGAACGACAGTCTCGTCGCCGCAGTCTTCACCTCCGTCGTCACGTGGGCCGTCACAGCGATAGCCTTTGGGTGTCATGTCTGCTGCTCTATCGATCGTCTCTCCTGTTCGCTACTGAGTTCCTAGATCTGATGGGTGGAGCAGTCTCGTTGCAATGAGATACACATCGACGGCCATCGAGGGTGGAGGCTGAGTGTGCTGGAGGCCTTCATCATTATAATCACCTTCACCCAGCTGCGGTACATCATGATGCTTCACGCCGGTATCTTCAGCAGCAAGTATGCCGGGACACACGGTCTGCAGGTCCCGCCGGCGGCGCGTCCATGGGACCAGAAGCCCCAAGAGGTGGCAGGGGGGCCGCCCTCTCCCCCCTCTCACTCCTGTCGCGGGGGGGGTTGTCAAGGTGAGAAGTGCAAAATGTGCATGCATGCAAACGTGTGTGTGAGAGAGTGCAAGTGTATGTGTGCAAATGCACGAGAGAGTATCTTGTGAGTGTAGATTTCTGCTGGAGAGAAAGTATTATTTGAAGTGTGGGACATCAAGTGTTTTCTGATCGGTGTCGATTTAAGGAGGTATGTCATCATCAATTTTCGATTTTAAGACGGGGATCAATGTAAGCAACTTTTGTTGGGTTTTCTGCTTTAAATTTAAACATTTCTCCATGTTTGGTTGAGTGTGTATAAAATTTATCTTACATTGAATATCTAATAAAGTTGAAAGGTCTTAATATGAGGTTTTTTTTTCCTATGTTTAGATGTGTTAAAAGGAACTTATAAACACGCACGGGCTGAATCCAAACCAGGTGGTTTCAGGAGGTCTAAGCCATAAACCAGTTAAGCGGGCACGACGCACGCGATTATAGCGTGCAAGGGGCGTGCAAATCCGCAGCTGGCGGGCCCAGTTTGGTTTTGCCACTTTCTTTTTATTTTTTTCCGCTTTGTTTCCTAGGATTCCCTTCCGATTTTTGTCACTGTTTCGTGAGGAGGTGGGTCTCCTCGTGTTCTGCAAATTTGAAAAGGGAAAATCGAAGTGCTGTCTTCGTCTCCTTTCTCTCCGACGTGTGGAAAATCGCTCTATCGTCTTCCTACGTCATTTTCCTTCGCCTCGCACTGTCACGCTATCTGCATGTCCTGCTTTTTCTGAGGTGATCTGAGGTTGAGTCAGTGGGCGACATCCATGTTGGAGTGCACATACGGACGCCGCGAGTGGTTGTCGGATCTTGGGAGAATCTTGCCAGCGAGCCTCTGCGCCGTAGGGTGGCAATATATTCTCTAAAGACAGTCGACACGCTGACGCTTCAACTAGATAAAGTTCTTCTGATCCATGTGAAAGTACATCATCTATCTATTTCATACATCCCTATTAAGATGTTTCCATACAACTTTGGTAGTTGTTTATCTATTTTTGTGGGATCACTTTATTAAGTTTCTTCTACGAGATATGTTTTTTTCATTTTGTAACATTGGTATCAGAGTCATTGGTTAGTTCTGATTTTCTCCTTCTTCTGTACACTGTATAGATGGCAGGTTCTCTGGCACCGTCGGACCTTGAGTTGATAGATCATTCTGATAATTGATTCTCGGATGACGATCTAACGTTGGTCGGATTGATCGATGTCAACTCTGATTTACTAATGGTAGATCCTGAACAGGCGTTGACCTGAACATTGCGACCAGCACGACGAGTATCTCCAATCACTGGGATAATCATAATATCCCATCCTCTACTTCAGTCCTATCTTCTTGTATTTGATAGAACTTTCAAGTAATGAAGGATGTTTTACATTGTCAAAAAAAAAAAAACGAAGTCGAAGTGTCCGGAAAGTAGGCACACATCAAAAAGGATAAAAGGTCATAAAAATTATTGAAATCACGCTGAATCTGAAGAATAGTGCTTCTGAGATCAGTCTCGCCAACATAAGTTACCGCCGACTGTTAAAACAGTCGGTCTTAATTTTTGACAACCGTTGGACAGTCTTTTTACAGTCGACTATTTTAGGGTCGACAATTCTTTAGACGAGTGTCTATAGACAATCGTCGTATTCGAACAGTCGGCTATTCCATATTTTTACATACATTCTCGACGGTTTAAAAACGGTCGTCCATTCTTTCGATTTTTTTTATATTTTTTCAAATCATTTTTTAATATTAATATATTGCCATTTGCCAACTACTAAATATCCATTCATATGTTTCACTAGTCTTTAAATATAACATCCATAATCTTTTATTTCACAATCACATATATATTTTTTGAAAAAAAATTACAATTATATTCAAATATATTAATCCCTCTACACAAAATACACATTCAAGTGCCAATATGATGGCAGCGTGTACAGACCGTCATGAATATTCTGAAGTCTCAATTTTTTTTCTTTTCTTTGATTTGTACAAAAAACTCTAATATGCTGACAGTCGCACGGAGACGACGACGTCGAGGATTGATGAGGATTGAAGAGAAGGCGTTGGAACACTAAATTGTCCTCCCGAGGCCAAGTCTCTGACTAGAGATTCTTGAACGGAGCCATCTTTAGCTTCTTCCGTGACTAAGATATTTTCATTTTGCAGTTTAGTTTGTCTATCAAGGTCACCACCTGCAGGGGTTCCAATTTCTTCACGGTCTGCATTTACAATTTCTTTGTGCCCCGCTGAGCATAGTCAATTGCTAACTCACCTTCCACATCCGCACTTGACAGAGTAATTTCACTTGCTTCGACAGGTACCTCCTTATTTTTGTTTCCCATCAGCAGATCGAGTGGTTAAGAATCGTGTGATTCACTGCCTGCAAATGTACAGAGAAACCCTAAAGAATCAATCAACTTTCAACCGTGAAGGCTCTTGCAGAAAGAAAAATTTTACATTAAAACTAATTGCTAAATTTAAGTACGAGCGCTAACTTTCGGGAGTGGATATAAAGATGGCCCTTTCTCTGCATACCTTGATCATCTACCAAGGGAGACTTGGTGACGTCTTCAATCTTGTGTTTAAAAGAATTCGACAGTGTGATTTCTAGAGTAAGATTGCAGCATGCATAACCAAGAACAGAACTAGATTGAAACTCTTACGTAAACAAAAGAAATTTTGAGAACATTGATGTTCCATTATCCTACAGAGATACATGTACATTGGACACACAAATTTATTCACTTTTCCAAGTCAGAAGGAAAGTTGATCTGACTGAGACAATACCAGGTTGGCAGGTTACCATACGGACCTTGATTGTAAGATTCAGAAATGGGTGATAGACCATGGCCGGGGGATGATTGCATCTCCATCATATCAGTAGACATTTTGTCATCTGAATCATTACTCACATGCTCACCACTGGCGCCAGCAGCGGCAACGGGATCACTTGCTCGATGGCCTTGGCTACCTGTTATCATCACCATCTGGTGGTCAGCGGGGATTAGCTAGCTACAAGGCTGTGATTAAGCTTACAATAACATGAATTTTGTTCTGCTTGCAGTAGTCCAGAATTCTGTCATTTCTCCAGTGAGGATCTATCTGTGAATAAGACATGAAATTAAAGAGATTGTGAGGATGGGGGGATTTAATTTGTAACAGCAGATAACCACGAAAAAATAATAAGACGATATGCTTACTGGTGGGGACATCCGAGCCTGGGACTGGGACAGTAGGTGCAAGTCTATCGAAGACGGAGGCGACGTGCAGCAACAACGGCATCCATTTAGCTTGGCGACGTGCTTTCAGATCACTAGCATGTTTATTTTATGAATTTGGGCATTTAGTTGATGTAATAAGGCCCATATGGGGCCCATTAGTGCTCTTTTTATTTTCTATGTATTTTCGGGTCCGATTTTGGACCTATTTTTTAGGCTTGGGGTTATTTTGGTCTTTGAGTGTTTAGTGAGGACCATTAGGGTTCCATCACTATAAATAAAGTGTATGAGGCTGTTTGAGAGGTAATGAAGATTTGATGAGCTTTTAGAGCAGCCGTCTTGTCTTCTCCAGCGGGGTGGAATCCCCAGGGTGGAAGCCCTTCTTCAGCGGGGTGGATTCCCCAGGGTGGAAGCCCACGGTTCTGGTGTTTCTTCTCCCTCCCTACAATCTTCCCTTCCCCGCCCGCTGTCCCGCATCACTTACAGTCAGCACTAGATGCAAGGTATCCTCCTGCAGATACAAATCATTAAAACTAAAAATAAATAAAAGAAGATGAACAAATGGACGTAGCTAGCTAATTAAATTCATCAACATTTCAGGGCGTACCTATTTCCTCTCCAAGTTGTGTTGTGACAAGTCGATTGAATTTAAATTCATCAAGATTTCAGAAGGTAAAACAACTCAGGAACCTCAAAACATAGAAGTAGCAGCAGTAAGAAATGTCATCATTAAATCACAATCAATACAAGAAAAAAGAAAAAGGAAAATAGTAACCATAGGCAGTTGTTAGGCAATCCAGAGATCCAACATTCCTGAACACCTAAAGCATTTGGATGGAAGCTGTGGTTGCACATGTCTAAGGGGAAGCAACTTAGGGACATCACCGCTGCCATCTTGGGGGGTCTCACCGTGCAAACGGAATTATTAAAATGAGATTATGAAAGGAATAAAAAAAAACCATTCATTCATACATGACCACCAAAAATCATTCTCCGGAAAAGAAAATGGGTATGTTGAAAGCTTCTGGCTAAAATGTCCACTAAAATGTTTTTTTTCTGGACTTAGTGTTTGCATAAGCAAAATAAATCAAAACTAAACAACGTGAGGACTTGGTGCACACCCTTTTTGACTAATAGTAGTTGTATCGTCATGCATGAGATTCATCACTCTCTTTGACCTAGTTTGAGGGGGAATGTCTGTGCAAAAGAATTGAACATGAAAACTAAATAACAAATAACAAGTGCAAAGTTCATAGTTCTGTTTGGAGAGTTATTAGATTTGTTGTACTTTCTCTGCAATATGATCTTAAAAAATGTTTCTAATTAAATTCTCATCCCATTGACCATTTTTAATCAACTCTGCAGGTTCTTTCCCTATATAGCAAGCTCTTTTGCTTTGATTTGAGGTTGCCAATAATTCTTGGAATGCAAATACTTTACTTGCAGAATTGGATAATGGTTTGTGTTTGGTAAATGGACCACATTTGGACCAAATAAGTTGGATATGGTGTTTGACATAAAATTGGGCATTGAACCACCCAGAACAGCAAAGCTATGGCCATAAAATTTGGGAATCCCCTGTTTACATGTTGAGTAGAGCCATTATAGTTTTGTCTTCATGACTGCATATGTCCAGGGCAGTCAGTGAGGTAGGTTCACTGTTGGGAAATGGATTCACCAAATCAACCAGAAAATTTCAACATATGAAAGAGAGGACAGGGAATAAGTTAAAGCATGTGAAGCTACTATGAGAAAATGTGTGTTATCCCACCCAGAACAGCAAAGCTATTGCCATAAAATTTGGGAATCCCCTGTTTACTTGTTGAGTAGAACCATTATAGTTTTGTCTTCATTATAATTTGGCAAAGCTACTATGATTCTTATTTTCCTATTGCCATGAGGAATTCCATCCAATAAAAAACACTTAACTTTAAAAATGAAAGAAAAATAATCCCACCCAGAACAGCAAAGCCGCTCACGTTCCCCGCCATCAAGAGCCGCCTTCTACCCCCATCGCCACTGGGGAGGGAGGGGAGTGCCACTGGGTTGCAGGCCTTGTGGGTGCAGGCGTGTAGGAGGGACATGCCGTCGTCGAGGCCAAAGATAAAGAGAGAGAATACCTGAAGGGTTCTGTGGTGTCGCCGACGACTGCAACTTCGGCGGCTGGTGGTGGTTGCCGGCGGTGACAACTTCGGCGGCCGGTGGCGGTTACCGGCGGCTGCCGACGGCTGGTGGCGGCTGATGGCGGTCGACGGCGGCAGCAACTTCGGCGGCGTCAGGCGAAGTGGGGCGAGTGGAAGGGGGAAGTTCGTGCTGTGCGTAGAGAGACGAGGGACAGAGAGGAAGAAAGGGGGGCGGGAAGAAATTGGCGCCGCGAAGAGGAAAGTTTTTGGCGGGCCGGGGGTAACCAAAGGTTGACTCCCTGCCGCGCTGTCGTTGGTCACCCTCTGCCACACCAGGGAGAGGTCGCGTGTTCGAAGCATGTGCTGGGCTCGGCAGAGAGCATAGGTGCGCGTGAAAGGGGCCAGCCCCTCCACGGCTCCACCGCGCGCCGCGTGGAGGGGGCGGCCCCAGGTGCATTAAATGCACCATTTTTTTTACTTTTGAACAATACACACAAATGACCGATTAGTGTACACAAATAATATATTAATATACATAAATAATATATTAGTACACACAAATATATTAGTGTACATTGTATTTGTGTGTATTATTAAATTATTTGTGTGCACTAACAGATCATTTATGTACATTATTCTAAAGTTAAAAAAAATAAAAACGGTGTATTTAATACACCTGGGGTCGCCCCCTCCACGCGGCGTGCGGGTGGAGGGGCGCGCGTTGGCTATGCTCCCAGCAGTGTCAGGAGCATAGTATTTCTCAAAAAATAATGAGATGTGCTCTATCACCTCTATGTCTACTGTCGGGAACATAGTATTTCTCAAAAAATAATGAGACTACGCCGACTGTTTTAACATCAAAACCGTCGACAATTGTCAAAAAAAAAAAAAATGAGAACGACAGTCTAAACAGTCAAGCTTTTTTTTAAAGCGCCGACTGTTTCTTTATCCCAGTCGACTATACCCTGTTGTGTAGTAGTGATGCTACGTCCAATCCTTTCCAGAAATTAAGTCTCTGCACATTGCAGAAGTACAAAATTTATATTGAGAGGCCAGAAAGTTCACTTGACATTTCTGCAACTGTGATTGAGACCAGCAAAAGAGAGTCATCTAGAAGTCATGTCTTCTCATAACAAAGTAGAAATTAAATATTATGCTAAAAAAATATCGATAAGTATCACCGTACGTGTTACGAACCAGGCGAAATAGGATCCGAAACGAGATCGAAAACCGAAATGGTATGGGTTTCGTAATGTAAACTGATATGTTTAATTCTATATAATTGTACCAGCATATATAAGAATGTCATGATTCTGTAGCTAACATGCATTCATCTCAAGAGCTAGGTGTGTTTCATGTTTGAAGGACAATTGCATGCCTCTAATCTCAAAAGAGAAAACGGAAGAGAGCCACTTAGAAGTTGTTTCATATTTTACATAATTTTGTAAAATATTATTACTCAGTGAATAGGCTCGATCTCGTATCATGTTCGTAGATCATCAGATAACAAGTGTGAGAATTTGATGATGAAGACACCTAATTTCTGAATGAATTTGCAAGAAGAGAGAGAAGATCACAAATTTTGGAAATCCTTCGATACTTAAGTTAGAAAGATGCCTAGAGTAATAAATTAACCGAAGAGAGCGAGATGGTTAGAAGATGTAGGATCACTCTTCACCAAAGAATTAGATATTACCTTTCACCAAATGGGGATCCTTAGAAATTTATAACTACACTCCTTATCAGCTCCGCCTTGGTTGGATAGAGTTAGAGATATCCTTTTTATTTTTTTCGCTTTTTTTCTTGTGAGTGGGGGGGGGGGGGGAGAGTAGTTTGTTGGACTAGAGTTTTTGAGGGTTTCTTAGAGTTTATTTGTCTCGCAGAGGACTCTTCAATCCCTATGTTGACCCATTCTTATCCCTGGACTTCGAGAACAATTCTATTGAAAGTCTATTTATTAGAACATAGGGTAGATACCCTGTAAAACTTGATTTTCTTAGAACCATATAAGGGCCCCCGTAAGTGGGCTCTTCCCCAGGAAAGGGTAGTCCTATTGATAGTGCAGTTTCAAGATAAAAATTTTAGTGGCATTTCGGTCACTCGAGCTATCTCTAGAGTTTTTCAAGTTTAGGGCCAGATCACAATCCATCGCTTGATGGCGCCTTGTTAGTGTTTTGCCTTCTGAACTTTGATGTTTAGCTTTGTTTGCGTCTGTATAGGTTTATTGGACTGCCACTTTTTAAGCCGATTTTGAACTTCTAGACTTTGCGATTCTCTCTCTCTCTCTCCACTTAATATCCTTATTTATACTCATAATGTGGAAAAGTGTGGAGTTCCAAAGTTCCGTAAATTATGTGTTGCGGCTGGGCCGGATGAAGGTTCTTCGGCCAAAACAAATAAGATAATTATCATGTTTTAAAATCAAGGCATGCAAAGTTTTGATTGATCATAGGATGAATAATTGTACTATCTTCTTTTTCATAGAAAACAAAACAACAGTTTCATTATTATTAAAAATGATATTGTAGTCATTTTTGTAGACGATTTTAATTTACAGCCGTTTACATATACACTATTTCTTGTAGTGTTATATATGTTCACACACACATATATATATATAGGGCGTCGGTAAGCAATTGCACGGCTAACAACATGGATCATCAAAATATGGATTTGCTAAAATGCCCGATATGATCACTATAGATTGCAGGTAAGATTAAGTTTATCCCGTTGTCAGAAACGCAAAGCCTTCTCGCTGTCATAACTTCATGATAAGTACAACAAACCAGCTTTAATTAATTAAAGCCAATTAAGGGAGAAAAGAAAAGGAAATTAAAAGACAACAACCAACTACAAGCCTTCCAACCCCTGGAAATGACCGCAGACCCCAAAAAAAAAGAAAAGATAACAGTGGCATACAATGTAATAGTACGTTCTAGTAGAATCCGGAGACGTATACAGGCACCGACGCGCGAGAGGCTAAGGCAGATGTAAGATGACACCCACACGAAGTACGTAGGGAGGTAGCTAGGAAGGAAGAGGGACTGCTGCAGTGGGTTAACTTATTTCTGAAGCTCCATGCATGCATGTTCTCACTTGCTGCCGCCGCTGTTGTCCATTTCCGGGGTGTTCTTCAGAGTCTCCACGGCGCCCTGAGCCATGTTCTTCACTTGCTCCCCAGTCTTCTCTTCACAGAGAGGTGAAGACATCAGATCAAGAAGCGTGTTTTACCGAGAATCATTAAAAACACTTCGCAGAGGCTGAACCAAGACATCGACGGCGGGCGGGTGGTGCATGGTGGCACGTACATACCACACATGTAAACCAGAGAGAGAGAAGAGAGAGGAGAGAGAGAGGTTGACCTGGTGAAGAAGCCGGAAGCCTTCTCCGTGCCTTCCCCGGGCAGACTGGGTGACGGTGGAGGCTGCGTTTCTCGCGGAATCCATCAACTGTTCAGCCTTCGCCTGCGGAAGCCAGAAAAAAGCATATCTTAAGGAGACCGGAACAGTATATCCCGGCGCACAGAATAGTATCCCGGGAACACATCGGAAGAACAATGAAATGGAGACCCACCTCGCCGGTGCCGCGAGCCTGGCCGGCCTTGAAGGACTGCTGGATGCTCGACATCTCTGAAGAACTGAGGAGGAGGAGGAGGAGGTATATGCTACAGAATAATATCGTCGGTGCCGCAATCTGTTCTGGTCTTCTTCGATCGGCGGTGCTGTTGACGGATGAACGGACGTCGGAATGCTGTCTCCATTTATAGGCCACGATCGGTGCACTGCGAGAGGAGGGCATGCACTTGGCAGAGCTGTCCATTTTAGAGGGTGGGACGTGGTGGGTGGAGAGAGAGAGAGAGAGAGAGGGGCAACCTTGCTAAAGACCAGGGGCTAGCTATGACTTTGTTTCCCTTTCGATCTTTTCCTTGCAGTTCTTCGAATTCCCCTCATCTAAGTGTTCCCACGACGCACAATCTAAATGTAAATATGTATAGGTTTAATTGCCCTCATGAGTAAGGGTGGGATCGGATCCCACTCCACCACATACCCACTTCGTCCACATATCCATTTTTTCACGTCCTAAGATAATCAAAACTTAGAAGTAAAAAACCATCCAGAAAAAGAAAACTTGATTTTCTACGGGATGATGATCCGACTCTCTCGTTCCCCTTGTTCCAAGCTCTCGGACTTGGGTTTGTCCCAAGCACCATCAGCTAGCCGCCGTCGCGGTGGACCGGAGCTGCCACCCCTTTCGCCGGAGATGTGAGTAAGCAAACCTGATCATTAATGCAATACATCGACCTCTCATTCAGACCCATGCCAGCTGGGTCTAAGATCGTTAATTGGAGTTTCATTTGCATTAGCATGCAGAAGGCTAGAATGATCTCCGAACACATAACTGTGTACATCCCAGAAGAGCCAGCTCGTTGTTATCTGCTTTGCATCGATCGGCTTGACTCTTCAGTTGGATTTCTAGCTCTTTTATACGCGCGGGTTAAAGCCACTTTGGAAAAGAGTTGCGTCTTTCATTGAGTTAACTCTGGGACAAGTCTATGCATGGTGGGTTAAACTAAGAGCCTTTTACTTTGGTAATGCAGGAGCTAATCTTTAAGCCACTTTGATACAAAATTAAACTACGAGGTCTCTAATTTAAAAAAAAATAATTTTCATTGACATCTATTTTTTCTTATCTCACTAATCAAGGGTAGATTATCTCATTTTTTATTTTTTTAGTCATTATTTTGATTCAACTTATCTTCTTAAAAAATAAGATAAATCTTAAAAGATATATATAAAATATATTTAAAATTTAATATAATTTTTAAAAAAAACCAAAAAAATATTACCATCCTACCCCAACTCTTGAGGTGGGGCAAGACTACTCAAAGGTAACTTGGGTTACCCAAGTGTAAAGTAACTTCACCCTCCTCCCAATAGGGCTACCAACGGGTCGGAGTCGGAATCGGAAATGAGTGTTTTCGCTTCCCTTCCTATAAGAATTTCGGAGTCGGAAACGGAAAGGGTGTTTCCGCTCCGCATCCATTTCCGTTTTCTATCGGAAAATCGAAAACGAAACGGAAACTTCAGATGTAACAATATTTATACAGTTATAATTAATTTATAAATTTTATAAGTATATTAATTATTAAATTTTGATAATTTCAAATATAAATTTAATAATCTTTTCTACATATATTCTTCATCATGTACATTATAATGACCCTTACTAAATGAAATATAACAAGATCAAATCAGTATGGTAAAATCATATAGTGATATATAATGGTTGGTATAGATAATCAATATAGATGTATAAAATATCATTAGAGAAAAAGCTGCCAATAATTGGGACTAGAATAGATGACATTTACATATAGATGGGAGGTGAGAGACAATGAGTTAAAAATTTAAGAGCCAAAGTTGAGAATTTTATTATAAAAATATTATAAATATATATTAAAAGTTATCGGAAATGAAAACGAAAACGGATGCGAATTGGTGTTTTCGCTTCCGCATCCTATAAAGAATTCGGATATCCATTTCCGCTTCCGCTGAGCTATCGGAAAGTTCTTTCAAAGTTCCGCATCCTATAAAAATACAAAACGGGTCGACTAAACGGAATTCGAGGTCCATTGGGCAGCCCTACTCCCCAAAATATCCAGGAGGAGTTACACGTATTTACCCAAGATACCACCCTATCAAACTGGGTTATGTTTTTGTGCTTTGGTAAGAGAAGTGGGTTAACCCCACCTTCCATGTGGTACAATACCTACATTACCCCTATCCTACTATTCTCATCTCATTACTTTTTATTTTATTTTTCAATATATTTTTTTATACTTCCTCATATACGTTTTTTTAAGTATCATATTTCATGACTATGCATATTTCTCCTAGGCTATTTTTTTAAGCAATTTTAAACATGAGTGCTATCATCCCTAATACGAAATTAATCAGATTTTACATAGATTACAGTGTCATATGTTGTATCAAACATGTGTCTTAATTATTTTTACATAATACATAGCTTACAATATCAGGTGTACATCTAAGCAAACGATTTATAACTTAACTCATTAACAGAGGGGAAACTTAACTATGAATGAAATATTACTAATTTAGATTGATTTTTCTTACCACGTTCATGTAGGTGATTTAGATAAGATATTATTATATCCTACTTATATGGGCAAAATGCGTAATTAAAGGGGAAAGTAGGGAGATGAAAACAAAGAAATTAAGGTGAAAAAGATAACTACGGTTTCTGAAAAAGGGGTAAAATAGGTATTAAAATAAGAGTTAGTCATACTCTGCCTCCGGAGGTAGACTGGGGTAATCCGGGTTAACCCAATTAACCCCAACTTAGAAAATTTTTGTTTCTTGAACACTTTTTGACCTAATCTAAAGTTAACCTGGTTTAACTCTATGCATATCCTTTTCTAAAGTGAATCTAATAGGATGTTTGGTTGCTCTTTTTTACCTGTCTTTTCTCTCAAATTAAAGAATAGGAATATATAAACCACTCTACCATGTTGTTGGTTACTTTCCTAATTTATGACGGAAGAATCCTACCTTATTAAAAACTCTTTCTAAATAAAAATAACTCTACTCTTTTTTAAACTAGTTCTATGCCCGTGCCATGCACGGGAAAGTTTTTAAATTTAAATATTTTAATTTATTATATATCTAGAAAGAAAAACAAATTAGATACGTATGAAATATACAAAGAATAACAAATTAGATACGTATGAAATATATACATTGTTATCATAGATCTCTACCCGTGTTATGTATATTTTTAATATATTTGATATTAACTTAGTTTGTTTATTGCGTTGATCATTAATTTATAATATCTTTATTATGTTGTTTGCATTCAAAGATATGAATGCAAAACAAAATGTATAATGTTTAGAAAATCATAAGATGAATAGAAAATATTATTTATACAGATTTATAATTTAAAAATAAAAAGCTATGTTACTATAAAATGTAAAATACGGTAAGTTTGATTAGGGTTACTTCATTATTTTTTCTAACTTTCCCTATTTATTTATATTCTGTTTGACATTCTATTTAAATATTTTCTTTTCTTTTTTACTCCAATAATATTAAGCCAGGTTTGTTTATTGCGTTGATCATTGAATTCATAAAGATGTTTTAAATAAAAAATTATTTATAATCCTAATGTAATAATATCTTTATTATGTTGTTTTGCATTCAAGGATATGCAAACAGCATACATGAAAAACATATAATGTTTAGAAAATAATAAGATGAATAAAAAAATATTATATATATATAATGTAAATATGGTGAAGATAGATTTTTACAATGACGTTTAATAATTAGGGATATTCGTAATATATTTTCTAACTTTTCCCTTCTTCTTTGTTTTCCTCCAGAATTTGGCTAAGCTTTCACTACTTGCACTGGAGTACTGGAAACCAGCGGAAACTTAGAAACATGAACAGAAATAGGAACAGGCATCAACAAAGACCTACAGGAAGGCAACGAAGAACAGGCTGAGGAGCGCATGGTGTCGGCCTTCCCGATCGAGGCCATGGTCATGGTGGTTACTGCAATGTGGGGGTCGATCATTGCTACTACTCCATATTCATGAGACTTCTGACAAACTGGAAAGATGGTGTAGTCCCACAAATGGAACCATTAATATAACCTTGGATATCAAACAAATATGAAAGTGGGTACATCTATAGAGACCCTACGCATTTTAGAACATGGAACTATGCAGAGACTTTGTACCTCAATATGAAAAAACAGTGGATATGAAGGTACGGCCAGAGTTTTCAGCTCTCAGCGGTCCGCTATGGAAAACCTCGAATATACATGTCTCGGAAAAACGACAAACATATACTTGCGGGCCAAAGAGCGGTTGTGTTGATTGCGTGGCTACAAAGTTGGCAATCCTAGAGAGATCTGCGACAGATATATATGATGGTGTTAGCGGACTGCGTTGAAGTCATTGTTGACGTGTCAGAAAAGAGGCGAGGTGGAACCCATCTCAGGCCGGAATGGAGGAACATACCAGTTCAATCGCTGCTAGAATGGGATGACCACTTTGTATGCAACAACAATGTATGCTTGTGACGTCGGCGTCGCATGGCACACTTTCCTTTGGAGACGGAGGGGATTGTGGGCAGAGGGGCACCACAAAAAATGCGGGATTTCCGACGGATTGAATCCGTCGGAAATCCGACGGTATTCCGTCGGAAATGAGTCCTTCCGACCGATTTTCGTCTAAAGCCCGTCGAAACGATCCGTCGGAAATAGATGGTCAGAAATTTCCGACGGATAACATATCCGTCGGAATTCGGTCGATAACTCCGACGATATATCGGTCGGAAACACGGTCGGTATTTACCGACGGTTTATCCGTCGGCAAATACGTCGGTATACCGGTCCGTAAATGCTGACACATTTTTCGGTCGGAAACCATCTGTCAGCATATTCCGACGGAATTACCGACGGATATTCGATCGGTAATTCCGACGGATAATGAACCGTCGGTAAATCCGTCGGAAATTAAACAATATTTTTTTAAAAAAATTAGAAATAAAAATGGTTTGTGACCCTGCTACAATGTCAAACCTGCTACAATTCATAAATTTAACAAATACTCACAATCAACATAATATCATAACATACAATAAATATAAATCATACAGAATAATGAATACAAATATCAGATAAATCTGCTGGATCGTCTGCTGTCCCTGCCTCGTCATCGTCTGGAGCTGGATCCTATATTAAAACAATTAAATGAGAAACATTAATAATAAATAAAAGACATACATTATTTTCAATAGTGAAATTTAAAACTTGTGATACAATAGTATTTTAGATCCGTTATATGAAGTTGGGTTTTTTAGATCGGTCGTTTGAATGGCCAGGCCAATCCGAGATCCAAATTGGATTCCGTCAGTTTCTACACGTCGCTTTAACCCACCCGGTCGTGTCGGAGAAAACGGCACGTCGATCCGATCCCTATTTGGGATTTTGGACCCCCAGGTTTGTGTGTTAAGGCTTTTATATGAAGTTGGGTGTTTTTAGATCGGTCGTTTGAATGGCCAGCCAATCCGGAGATCCAATTGGATTCCGTCAGTTTCTACACGTCGCTTTAACCCACCCGGTCGTGTGGAGAAAACGGCACGTCGATCCGATCCCTATTTGGGATTTTGGACCCCGGGTTGTGTGTGTTAAGGCTTTTATATGAAGTTGGGTGTTTTTAGATCGGTCGTTTGAATGGCCAGGCCAATCCGGAGATCCAAATTGGATTCCGTCAGTTTCTACACGTCGCTTTAACCCACCCGGTCGTGTCGGAGAAAACGGCACGTCGATCCGATCCCTATTTGGGATTTTGGACCCCCGGTTGTGTGTGTTAAGGCTTTTATATGAAGTTGGGTGTTTTTAGATCGGTCGTTTGAATGGCCAGGCCAATCCGAGATCCAAATTGGATTCCGTCAGTTTCTACACGTCGCTTTAACCCACCGGTCGTGTCGGAGAAAACGACACGTCGATCCGATCCCTATTTGGGATTTTGGACCCCCGGTTTTGTGTGTTAAGGCTTTTATATGAAGTTGGGTTTTTTAGATCGGTCGTTTGAATGGCCAGGCCAATCCGGAGATCCAAATTGGATTCCGTCAGTTTCTACACGTCGCTTTAACCCACCCGGTCGTGTCGGAGAAAACGGCACGTCGATCCGATCCCTATTTGGGATTTTGGACACCCGGGTTGTGTGTGTTAAGGCTTTTATATGAAGTTGGGTGTTTTTAGATCGGTCGTTTGAATGGCCAGGCCAATCCGGAGATCCAAATTGGATTCCGTCAGTTTCTACACGTCGCTTTAACCCACCGGTCGTGTCGGAGAAAACGGCACGTCGATCCGATCCCTATTTGGGATTTTGGACACCCGGTTGTGTGTGTTAAGGCTTTTATATGAAGTTGGGTGTTTTTAGATCGGTTTTTTGAATGGCCAGGCCAATCCGGAGATCTAAATTGGATTCCGTCAGTTTCTACACGTCGCTTTAACCCACCCGGTCGTGTCGGAGAAAACGGCACGTCGATCCGATCCCTAGTTGGGATTTTGGACCCCCGGATTGTGTGTGTTAAGGCTTTTATATGAAGTTGGGTGTTTTTAGATCGGTCGTTTGAATGGCCAGGCCAATCCGAGATCCAAATTGGATTCCGTCAGTTTCTACACGTCGCTTTAAACCCACCCGGTGTCGTGTCGGGAAAACGGCACGTCGATCCGATCCCTATTTGGGATTTTGGACCCCCGGTTGTGTGTGTTAAGGCTTTATATGAAGTTGGGTGTTTTTAGATCGATCGTTGAATGGCCAGGCCAATCCGGAGATCCCGTATCCTATTTGGGATTTTGGACACCCGGGTTGTGTGTTAAGGCTTTTATATGAAGTTGGGTGTTTTTAGATCGGTCGTTTGAATGGCCAGGCCAATCCGGAGATCCAATTGGATTCCGTCAGTTTCTACACGTCGCTTTAACCCACCTCGCCGTGTCGGAGAAAACTCACGTCGATCCGATCCCTATTTGGAATTTTGGACACCCGGGTTGTGTGTGTGTTAAGGCTTTTATATGAAGTTGGTGTTTTTAGATCGGTCGTTTGAATGGCCAGGCAATCCGGAGATCCAAATTGATTCCGTCAGTTTCTACACGTCGCTTTAACCCACCCGGTCGTGTCGGAGAAAACGACACGTCGATCCGATCCCTAGTTGGGATTTTGGACCCCCGGTTGTGTGTGTTAAGGCTTTTATATGAAGTTGGGTGTTTTTAGATCGATCGTTTGAATGGCCAGGCCAATCCGGAGATCCAAATTGGATTCCGTCAGTTTCTACACGTCGCTTTAACCCACCCGGTCGTGTCGGAGAAAACGGCACGTCGATCCGATCCCTATTTGGGATTTTGGACCCCCGGTTGTGTGTGTTAAGGCTTTTATATGAAGTTGGTGTTTTTAGATCGATCGTTTGAATGGCCAGGCCAATCCGGAGTCCCGATCCCTATTTGGGATTTTGGACACCCGGTTGTGTGTGTTAAGGCTTTTATATGATTGGGTGTTTTTAGATCGGTCGTTTGAATGGCCAGCCACCCGGAGATCCAATTGGATTCCGTCAGTTTCTACACGTCGCTTTAACCCACCCGCCGTGTCGGAGAAAACAGCACGTCGATCCGATCCCTATTTGGATTTTGGACACCCGGGTTGTGTGTGTTAAGGCTTTTATATGAAGTTGGTGTTTTTAGATCGGTCGTTTGAATGGCCAGGCAATCCGGAGATCCAAATTGGATTCCGTCAGTTTCTACACGTCGCTTTAACCCACCCGGTCGTGTCGGAGAAAACGGCACGTCGATCCGATCCCTAGTTGGGATTTTGGACCCCCGGGTTGTCTGTGTTAAGGCTTTTATATGAAGTTGGGTGTTTTTAGATCGGTCGTTTGAATGGCCAGCCAATCCGGAGATCCAAATTGGATTCTGTCAGTTTCTACACGTCGCTTTAACCCACCCGGTCGTGTCGGAGAAAACGGCACGTCGATCCGATCCCTATTTGGGATTTTGGACACCAGGTGGTGTGTTAAGGCTTTTATATGAAGTGGGTGTTTTTAGATCGGTCGTTGAATGGCCAGGCCAATCCGGAGATCCAAATTGGATTCCGTCAGTTTCTACACGTCGCTTTAACCCACCGGTCGTGTCGGAGGAAAACGGCAGTCGATCCCATCCCTATTTGGGATTTTGGACACCCGGGTGTGTGTGTTAAGGCTTTTATATGAAGTTGGGTGTTTTAGATCGGTCGTTGAATGGCCAGGCCAATCCGGAGATCCAAATTGGATTCCGTCAGTTTCTACACGTCGCTTTAACCCACCCGGTCGTGTCAGAGAAAACGGCACGTCGATCCGATCCCTAGTTGGGATTTTGGACCCCCGGGTTGTGTGTGTTAAGGCTTTTATATGAAGTTGGGTGTTTTTAGATCGGTCGTTTGAATGGCCAGGCCAATCCGGAGATCCAAATTGGATTCCGTCAGTTTCTACACGTCGCTTTAAACCACTCGGTCGTGTCGGAGAGAAACGAAAACGCACGTCGATCCGATCCCTATTTGGGATTTTGGACCCCCGGGTTGTGTGTGTTAAGGCTTTTATATGAAGTTGGGTGTTTTTAGATCGGTCGTTTGAATGGCCAGGCCATCGGAGATCCAAATTGGATTCCATCAGTTTCTACACGTCACTTTAACCCACCCGGTCGTGTCGAAGAAAACGGCACGTCGATCCGATCCCTATTTGGGATTTTGGACCCCCGGGTTGTGTGTGTTAAGGTTTTATATGAAGTTGGGTGTTTTTAGATCGGTCGTTTGAATGGCCAGGCCAATCCGGAGATCCAAATTGGATTCCGTCAGTTTCTACACGTCGCTTTACCTACCCGGTCGTGTCGGAGAAAACGACACGTCGATCCGATCCCTATTTGGGATTTTGGACCCCCGGGTTGTGTGTGGTTAAGGCTTTTATATGAAGTGGGTGTTTTTAGATCGGTCGTTTGAATGCCCAGGCCAATCCGGAGATCCAAATGGATTCCGTCAGTTCTACACGTCGCTTAAACCACCCGGTTGTGTCGGAGAAAACGGCACGTCAATCCGATCCCTATTTGGGATTTTGGACACCCAGGGTGTGTGTGTTAAGGCTTTTATATGAAGTTGGGTGTTTTTAGATCGGTCGTTTGAATGGCCAGGCCAATCCGGAGATCCAAATTGGATTCCGTCAGTTTCTACACGTCGCTTTAACCCACCCGGTCGTGTCGGAGAAAACGGCACGTCGATCCGATCCCTATTTGGGATTTTGGACCCCGGATTGGTGTGTTAAGGCTTTTATATGAAGTTGGGTGTTTAAGGCTTTTATATAAACTTGACATTCTTTAGTGGTTTTATCTCATGCACAGTATATTAAATTAATACTAATACTGACTGAGGTGCTGGCTGTGAGGGCCGTACTCCTGCATGGCTGAGATCAACTGCTGAACCATGTCGCCAAACTGCGTCCGTAGCTTTCCCATAGCTCCTCCCGAATGAGGCCTCTAATCTCCTCTACGGAACTAGCGGGCGGCGCAGCAGATGAACTCGCGTATGCTGGGGGAGCGATCGAACTGGCATATGAGGACAACACTGGTGGTGAGTATCCAGGCTGTCCCCAAAGCCGTACACTCGGCCCTTCCTCGGCTCTCCCGCTGCCTCGACCCAAGCCTCTGCATCCAAGTCTGACTGAGGAGTGCCCTCTGCATAACGCTCCGTCATCGTCATGTCGTACCTCTCCTGCAAAATAAATTAAAATTAAATTATTAAAAATAAATTAATTTAATATCATAATTGAATTCAAAATTTATAGGTTGACTTACAACGATCGTGCGGGCACTCTCGCTAACATAGTCATCCGTCCCCTTCCGCTTATGAGTCCGATCAAATAACTCGCGAAAGGTAGGGGCACGCTCGAGCTCGTGATGCTTATAATTCAACGGACGTAGTTAGTTTGACAATAATAATCAATGTACTAAACAATTGAACAATATTATGCTTACCAATTTTTGACTGTGGGTCGCATAAGATATGGACCCACTAGTATGCACATTCTTCTCGGATGAGTTGATCTGTTGCATATGGCCGCTTGTGACCGCTGCTGCCATGGTCCAGCAGCCCATCGCTCACAAAGGGACTGCAATAATCCTTCCTCAGCCAAGAAGGGCCGTCATCAAGCCAAGCCCTAGGATCCCTATTGCCTGTGCTCTTTTGCGCCTTGTCCCGGGCCTCCCACATCGACTTTCTTAAATTAGTCTGGGCAGTAGACTCCCAGACGGCTCGAGCTCGAGGGAGATCCTCGGGTCTCGTGAATGTGAACCTCCGCTGTAAAGAAATGAAATTACTCAGCTTTCTGCATGAATATGGATAGTAATTAAAAATGACAGATAGTTATCTAAGATTTAAAAATACCGTGAACATGTCAAATAACTGATCCCGGACGGACACCGGGAACTCTCTCCATGTGTCCACTGGTCCTGGAATATGTGCATGGACCAGCGTCGTATATATGACGGGAAGCAGAACCGGGATCTATCTTCCCCCTGCAATTGCACATTAATTTTGTACATGAAATGTATAACATCAATAACAAATAAAGTATAATTTGACTGATCAACTTTACCCGGAGATCCAGTATGGATGCCGTCCCGGTAGCTGAGGGCCCCCCTCATCAGCTGCTGCATGCGGACCCTGGACCTCTGTTGAAGACAATTAAGCACACTATTGTTCTATAAATTGCAAGACAACAAACATAGTAATGTATGGAAGCTGACACGTACCTGGTGGTGAGGAAGAAGGGAAAGGTGGCACTGCTCCCGTGCTCGGCGGGGAGGCGGTCGCTGAAATTTTTTTACACATTAGAAAATATGAATTTAACTTGAATAACAATATATACGTATACCTGCCGCATGGACGACCGGCGTGGACGGGGAGGCAGACGTCGACGGGGAGGCAGACCCTGCAAAATTGTATGTACGTTATATCTCGTGAATTAAATATGAACAATAACGTAAATGTGGTTCTTTCTGTACATACGCATATACCTGTCGCTAGATGACCGGCGCAGACGGGGAGGCAGACCCTGCAAAATGAGCCTGTACGTTAGATCTGTCGTGAATTTATTATGAACAATAATATAGAGTATTGTGTTTACATATACATATACCTGTCGTGGACGGGGTCCCGGACCTCTGCCAACGGACGTAGAAACCGTCCGACTCCATCCTCCACGTACCATATGTCTCTTGAGATAAATAAACATACATCCAAATTGTCATCAGCAATAAATTTTGAAGTAGCAATTTAATATGAAAATATAATTAGCAATAACACGAAGTTCTTACAAAATATAGGGTATATTATCGTAATTCAACATCAGATGCTTCCGACATGTTTAATTCAGCATCATCTTCTTCATCATCTTGGAATTCATCCTCCTCATGCGGGGAGTCTTCATCCACATCAGACTCCACCTCTCGCTCAAGGGCATTTGGGTCAACTTCTTCCTGTTCGTTATCCTTATGTAAGCAAATTGTTTCATTTATATCATGAATATTGAACTGCGTAGAAGCTGCCAACTCTTGTGCGTCACCTTTCCGATTGGAAATAATTGTCATTAACACCGTCGAGCTCATCATCAGGCGGCAGAAGCTCATACTCAGGGAATAACCTTGATTTCACTCTACATGCAGCCCACCAATCTCTTAATTTCAGGGATGAATAATAAACTTGTTGCGCTTGTGCCACCAGTATGAATGGCTCGTATGTACTCAACTTGGACTTATGCTTGACATCGACAATTCCATATGTTGTGTCATGACGAATAGATGTCGGATCAACCAATGACACTTGAAGAGAAATTAATGTTGTCTTGTCCCAAAAATTGCAGTTCAATGACTTCTTCGAGAATGCCATAATAGTCAATTTCATTTTCATTGTAGGCACTTCCTTTCACACATACGCCGCTGTTCATCGTAGACTTATTGCGTCCATAATCTCTCGTGTGAAATCTGTATCCATTCACAATGTAACCTGGGTAGACACGTACAATCTTCGAGGGTCCATAACTGATCTCTTGTACTCTTAAATCGGTAATAAAACCTTGATCAACCTATTAGCAAAAAAATAGACAGACTTACAACAACTAATTATGCATAAGAACGTAACATATATGATTCAAAATATTTAGACACATACTCGAGATCTTAACCAACTCGGAAAAGACTTCTCCCGTTCCTTTTCAACCTGCACGTCCGTCAGACGTGGATTTCGTTGTAGTATGAACGAGTCAAACTCTCTGCAATGTAAATGTCACACAACCGTTCAGTTTACCAGCATTGCATGTAAATGATGTATATCATAAGTGAGCACAACTTACTCAATGTAGGGCTCTAGTTCTGCGCAATTCATGAAGATGTAGATCTCCGCAGCTACCAACTCTCTGTCTTCAAGTGGGCGAGTAGAAGAATATTCGAACGCCCGTCCGGGACACTTGAATATAGAGAGTTGGTCCGACACATAGGATTCTCCACCATCATCATTACGTGGAGGTTGAGTGCGTCGGGTTTGTATTTCCGTGTCAAAGTACATCGAACAGAAATTCGATAATATAGATCAAAAAAAAAAAAAATTGAATACATATGAAATATAAAATTCGTCGTAATGTGAATAAACTACGGATATAGAAATATACCTCTCAACGGATACATCCATCGAAATTGTACTGGTCCTCCGACCCTAGCCTCATATGGCAAATTGATCAGGTGCTCCATTGAATCAAAGAATGCTGGAGGAAATATCTTCTCTAATTTGCAGACTGTCTGTATTATATTTTGCTCCATATTTTGCAAGTCAAGAAGTCTGAGTTCTGATGCTGTTAAAATTGGAAGAAATGACTCAGCTCAGTCATTGCTCCCCATATTTGCTTTGGCAACAACTCACGAAAAGCAAGTGGGATCAGTCTTTGCATGAAAACATGGCAATCATGACTCTTCATTCCGTATTTTTCCCTCATTGATATTTACACAACGGGCAATATTCGAGACATATCCATCTGGAAATCTCAATTGCTTCAACCATTGCAACACTTCCTTAATCTGTCTGGCCCCAAGCACATATGCAGCTTTAGGTTGCACCACTTTCCCTTGAACATGCTGCAGCTCTAGTTCTGGGCGTCTGCAAAGTACTTTCAAATCCGAACGTGCCTTGACGTTGTCCTTCGTTTTGCCTTTGATGTCCATAACTGTGTTGAACACATTATCAAAAACATTCTTCTCTATATGCATGACGTCAAGGTTATGTCGTATCAAAAGTGTTGACCAATAAGGTAATTCCCAAAAGATGCTTTGCTTCACCCAATTGTGATCCTCCCGAAGCCAGGGATTTGTCGAGTACTACCAGCCAGTTGTGTTACCGTCGGTACGTTCTGGACCCGCCTCGCCATGTTTCCACCAGACACCCGTTCCATATCCACCTGCTCCATCACAGTTGTATTTTTCATAAAAGAATCCTTTTGCTTTCGGAAAGGATGGTCACTCGGTAGAAACCAACGATGACAATCGAACCAACATGATTTTCCCCCAGATTTCAACACAAATGATTTAGAATCCTCCATGCAATAAGGACATGCCAATCTCCCATGTGTGCTCCAACCAGATAACATGCCGTACGCAGGAAAGTCACTTATTGTCCACATTACAGCCTTCAAATTGAAATTCTGTTTTCTGGATGCATCATAACAGAGAACCCATCTGACCATAACAATTTCAGCTCATCAATCAACGGTCTAAGATATATGTCTATATTTTTCCTGGAGATTTGGACCCGGAATGAGCAATGAAAGGAACAGATTCTCACGCTTCATGCACATGCCTGGCGGAAGGTTATACGGTGTTAGGAATACTGGCCAACATGAGTAAGATGCCACCGAGCCTCCGAATGGATTGAAACCGTCTGTGCATAAACCCAGCCGCACGTTGCGTGGATCCTTGCGAAGTAAGAATGAGTACGACTAAAATGAGCCCAAGCTTCACCATCGGCAGGATGACTCATTTCACCTTCGTCACGACGGACTCTTTCTGCATGCCAAGTCATATGTCCAGCTGTCTTCGGGGACATGAACAACCGCTGCAATCTAGGTGTGATCGGAAAATACCGCAATGACTTATACGGAACATCCTTTTGCTTTGACTTGTCCCCTCTCTTGGGCTTGAATCTATCATGATTACAAATACAGCATGATGTCTTATCTGCATCATCTTTGTAGTACAGCATACAGTGATTCGGACATGCATCAATTTTCATAAAACCAAGCCCCAGATCATTCACCATCTTCTTCGCACGGTAAAAGTCAGCAGGTAACCTCTCTGATTGAGGAAGCATACTCTTGACGAGTAAGAGAAGCCGGTCAAAAACACTCTCGCTTATATGAAATTCAGATTTCAAATTCAGTAGCTGCGACACTGCAGACAACGTGTATGCTTCTCACAACCATCCCATAATGGCTCATCAGCATCTCGAAGTAACTGATAAAATCTCTGAGCTGTATCATTCGGCACTTCTTCATTTGTTTCATCTTCATGCATATTGAACTCTGGACCAGCAGCATCGACAACCATGTCTACGTACGTACTTGTGGACGCAAAGTAATGAGCATGTGCAGACGACTGAATAACATGCTCACCATGACACGACCATATCTCATAATGGGCAACAAATCCTCTCGTATACAAATGATGCTGCACATCCATGTCGATATCCACTTTATGTTCTTACAAGCCGAACACGGACATCGGATGTTACCCATCGGATCGACTGCTACTGAGGAATACTCAATGCAAACTGAATAAAACTGTCAACTCCGTCTTTAAACTCCTCGGTGACAACTCCATTCACCATTCCACGGTACATCATGACCGATTCTCATAAGACATTTTTCCTACAATTAAATGATTAAATGTCATGTCACAAGTAAAATCCAACAGACCCTCACATCGTTCGAGTAAGTCAAAATGAATAGGTATATATTATTAAGATTATCACTTTTTACCCATCTGTGAATATTTGATCGCACTCAGATGACCATTTACTATGTGTTTGTATTATTTGCTGAAAATTTCGGCAGCATCTCCTCACACCTCTCCGATATACCAAAAATTTTATTGATTTAGATATTTTCTTAAACACTTACTAATAAGTGGTTAAGAAAATATTCTAAATCAATAAAGGTATATCAGAGAGGAGTGAGTAGACGCACCCGAAATTTTCAACAAATAATACAATCACATAATAAATGACCACCTAACTCCGATCAAACATTCACAGACTGTCCAAAACGGGACAATTCAAGACTTTGAGTTAGATATACACGTTCTCATTATTGAAAATAAGACTCGTGCACATCAATCTCAAAGTCTTGAACGGAATGTTCATTGACACGGGCTTAACACGCTCTCGTGATGTGTGTGCAGTGAAAAATTACTATACATGCATAGATCAAATTTCAAACGCACATGAAAATGAAATGAATATGAAATCAAAATCATATATGTGAACAAATGCAATAATAAACAAGTTCATACATACATGTACATGAATTACATAATGTAAAAACTACAATACTAATCAAGTGTAATAAAATTACATATAATCAAGTGCAATAATAAGCAAATACATTCAAATAAGAAGTGTAATACTAATCATTAAACTTAAAGTGAACAATTAAGCGTAAACTAACTAATGTCTAGAAGGAAGAGTTCGTACTAATTTTGTTTTCCTAATTGGGATGTATATCTTATTAGAGTGGCGAGATTTTAACCTTGAGCTGAGATGAGCTGAGTAGACGAGTTCAGTTTGGCATATTACTAATGTGTCTTTGTTTCTTATTGTCAATTTTGTTCTGGTACAAAACGGCCGTTGCCATCAGTAAGACGTTCATTGTTTCCGTAAGATTCTAGATAGCCCCATTTTGGGGTTTGGAGAAGATAGTTAAGCTCATGTATATATTGAGATTATTTCGCATACTAATTTTAGGGCTTCTCTGTTCTCCTCCCCATCTTATCCTTTCTCTCGTTTTTATTTTAATTTGAGAACCCTTGAAAGAATGGCAGTCCATATGACCTAAAATGCATTACTTGTAGTTATCTTTTTGGTGAGAATGTCTTAATTTTTGGAAAATGTTTTAACTGGCCATTTTCATGATGAATTAATGAAGTGAATGTCATTTTCTAGAGACTATGTTTCCACTTGGTGGATCATTTCTTAAACCACCAGGTCTTACAATGGTGTAATTTATACCAGATCTTCTAATATATCTCTCCGCCGCCGAAGTTTAGCTATCAACAATGTTCAGAATAATGTAAGCTAGATTAAATATCTGTCCCATTGTAGCTCCATTAACTAGTATATATTGAGCTTATCAGGATAAATCTATTCACTCCAGCTTTCCTACATGCTTCTACAAGGTTCATTATTCCAGAACTGTCAACCTGCAGAACAAAAGCACTTCAGGGCATGTCATCAATCTTAAATGATAACATTCATTACAAGGCTACAGATTGTTTTATGCAGTATGCCAGAACAGTTAATGAGAGGAACAAAGAAGGATTAATCAACAATATAAACTCTCACTTCAGTCGACTCAAAGTAGAACCTCCAGATTTTGTTTTCCATTTATGCAAACTTGTTACAAATATCCATATCCTGTCAATGTATCTAGGTGAGACATACAGAATATGCACTCATTTAAAATGGTCCTTTGAGAATACCCTTGTATGTCAAGGTGTGTGGAGGTTCCTTTGTTTGAAATCAAAAGTATACTTTATAGGATTAGTGTACGTGGGTTACTCTTATAATCTTTTCATCAAAACTAAACCTTGTAGGATGTTCTCTGTAGTCTCAGCTTATACCCTGACCTGTCCCATCACATTCAATAGAAATACATCATTTGCAACTAGAGTACACCAAGACAAATCTTCTTGAATATGCACAGTCAATTCATCCGTATCGAGGGCAAAGAATATGGATTATTCATGCAAACTAGGGATTCATCAACGGTAACCAATAACCCGATAACCGTCCGTTTCGTTAACTTAACGAACATCAAATCACATTGTACATCACATTAAAAATTATCCCCTACATAACTATCTCTCATTTAAACCATCTCAAACAAAAAAATCCCCTAACATAAATAGCCTATACCCAGATTTACTTTACCTGTCCTCTTATTATGGCGGGTTTTGATAACCGTTAAAGGTTTTGCACCCTACTTAACATGGGTGATAAACTTTAACCCAATTTGATAATCAATTAGAATAAGCCTGGAGATATTTTATCATGGTTAAAGGCTATTAAGGGGGTAGATATCCCACCATGGAGCGGGATAAAAGTTGTTCCTAGATAACTCAATAATGATGCATTTTTTTCCTTAGAAACCATGTGCCCCCTTAATGTAAATGATATCAAACTAGAGACAAAAGCTGATAACTCTAATTAAAAGTTACACCCTTTGTAACTATCCCTCTTTAGATCACTCCCAACTAATTAAAAATAAGAGGTATACATTGTGACGGCCCTCGTTACACCGGTACGGTCACTCGACCACGTCGATATAGCGAGAGTCATCACAGTGGGACATTTACCAACGATACAAACAGCTGAGATACACGCAATATACAACAGAGTAGCGGAGTAAAAGAGAACTATCTCCATTCATTCATCATCCACATTAACCATACATGAATTTTCCAAATTAACATTGAGGAACTAAGAGCTCACATAATTTAAATTGCTGAAATAAGATTACAAAATTCCACATAATACATTCCTTTCATGATAATTCTAATACAATGTTCAAGTACATACTAAGGAATCACAAAACCAAGGAGCTCCAACTAGCTAGTCTCCGCGCTCGGAGTCCGTCTCCACCGTCTCCTCCAACGGTGTCGTGTCACCAACTATACCTGTACGCCGAAGCAAGGAGTGAGTCCAGGGACTCAGCAAGCAACACTATACATGATTTCACGTACAAGTCCTAGTGGTTTCTACATGCACATTTACAAATTTTCAACACAATCATGCTAGTCAATTCAAGTTTCAACCTAACATGAAAGTTCTACACTTTTATACATAACTCATGCTTTCAGATTTCTAAAGTAAAATTCACCTATCACATGGTCTCTATTCAATTTACTCATGAACTCTAATCTTTTAAGGAATCAAACATGAGAGTTATCAACATGGACAATTTTACATACATGAAAGGGGAACACAATTAGCATGGATTCCACATGTTCTTAAGCACATACATAACTTTTTCCACATACTTTAGGTTGCTGATTTCACATGGTTCAATGACTATAAATCTTACACATGAGAGCTACAACGTTACTTAAAACATATCATATGAACAATCCATCATGCCATTTTACACACATATTCATTTGTTGTCCCTACCATGTTTCTAAACATTTTGCACACATAAACATGAGAATGATAACATGCATTTTCTGATTCACATGGTTTCAGATTTAGTCTCACATGGCTTCAATAACACATTTACACATCTAGAATTTCACATTTTCTCTTTACACAAATTTTCTCTTTCCACATGGTTACACTTTACACATACATATTCACATTGTCACCTACACATTTACACATGGTCACATACACATTTCACATACACTTTTACACATGTTTTAGGTGCCGTGACACATAGTCCAAACCACCAAAGAAGGACGCAACACATCACATAGACGCCATCTAGGCAATACAATGGCGACTCTTGGACTGCGCAGACCGGGAGAACAAGTCTCCACCATAACCAGTGGTACTTGTCCACCTCCAGGATTTCCCCTAATGCCCTTAGGGTCACTTAACACAATGAACTTTCTCAGGGGGGACTTTTCCCTGATACGGCTCCACTGCCTTCTCGGAAGCAGTATCACATTGGCACAGTTACACTTTTACACATTTACCGTTTTACACATGGTTTTACACTTGACATTTTTCATCACATTCACTTTCTCACTCACATTAATACCTCTATTTTTCCTAACATGGTACTACAGAATTTCAAGGTTTAACATACAGTAAACACACTAATCATGCTGGGTTTAAACAAAATTTATCACATTACGATCATATGTGCGAATTATTCATATTTCACATGAAAACACATAACTTTTTATTTACGGGTCCAAATGACCTGAAATTTTAACCACATGTTGTTTTCGGGTTCAAAATCATACCCTCAAATTTTTAGATTTTTATGAGCTAAATAGGATTTACAAAAATCAAACACCTAATTAGCATATTATTCACAACTTAAGCTAACATGGGTCTAACACATTTTGTAATTTAGCCACTTACTGTTTTGCACAGAGGCTACTAATATATGCATGATTTTAGAATACAACATCACCCTAATTCATACATCTCTAAATCAATTACCACACCATTTTTGCATGTTTTTATTTTCCGAACCGAACTCATTTACAATTTCTCAAGCATGGATAAATTACTAAAATTTACAAACTCATATGCTGACCCGCTATTCTTCATGATCAAACCGAAACTAAGGCATTCACATCATCTAAATCATGAATCATGGATTTCGCAAAATGGTCTACAAGTCATGCTCACAAAATTACAAGACATTATTAACCCACATTCACCATCACACCACATTCATCCACAACCACAATGCACAATATAATAGAGTATAAGGTGTTACATATTCCTCATCGCATAAAACATACCGAATTAATGTACAAGAGGGACAGAACAGCTCCTGTTCTGTCCGAAGAACTAGACGGCGGTCTCTGGCCGCTGTCTCAGGTCAGCGGCATGATCGATGGACGCCAAGGATGAACTGGGCGTCAGGGACCTCCGCCCCCTACGTCATGGTAGCAGAAACACACGAGACCCGAGCTCTAATCTTGGGTGAAATGGAGGGTCTAGGACTTGAGAAAATTCCATAAAAATCACAAAAACCACCTAGACTCATACGGGGACACCATAGATAGGTCACTTGCCTCTTTAAAATTCCTCCAAGGGATTTATGGCTCGAAGAAGACCTCCTTGGGCAGTTCCAAGAAGTTGCAGAAGTGCCTCCAAGATCGCCTTCCTCCGGGCTCCTGGGTGATCTCCACGCCGAGGGGATGTCGGGGAAGCCTTCCTCGTTGGTCCAGCAACCTCCTTGCAGCAGGGGGACGCCGGATCAAGGTCCAGAGGGGTCGGATTTGGGGTTCTAAAATGGGTTTTTCTCACAGGTTGCTCTAGGGTTTTTCTCTCTCACTTCTCTCCTCTTGCAAGGGTGAAGGGAAGAGTGGGAGAGGCCATTTCGGGTTCAGGATGTAGGAGAGCCCCTCACCCACTCACCATACCGATTAGACAGCCTTAGAGCCGTTGGGGGACATCCCCCAATGGTTGCCATGCCTTGTTTCAGAAGCTTGCAGCTCTGCTGCGCATGCAGGCTAGAGAAGTTGACGTCCAGATCGCTGGACGCCGGAGTGAGTGTTGGCGTCCAGGGCTGGACGCTGACACTGGCTCAACGGCCTGAGCTTGACGCCAAAATGCATTCGGCCAGAACCCTAAATTTTGCAGAAAACTAAGCATACCAAGCTTATATACATGCAATATGTATATGGTATTATATTCATACTATCACCATGCAATACATACATTATTTATACTTAATATAAACACATGCGCACGTAATTATACAAATTACTACCTACGTAATTATGTACATACATACACAAGCACAATCATACACATGCAAGCACGAATAATGCGACGGAAATTCGAGGGTCTTACACCCTCTCCCCCTTAAAGAAACTTCGTCCTCGAAGTTAGAACGACACTACTCAAACAAAAGGGGATACTTCTTCTTCATCGCATCCTCAAGCTCCCATGTAGCCTCCTCACGTGAGAAGTTCCGCCATAGAACTTTCACCGACGCGATACTCTTGTTCCGGAGATGCTGAACCTTCGGTCAAGAATGGCTACTGGTTGCTCGACATACGAAAGGTCTGGCTGGATCTCCACTGGCTCATGACTAATCACATGAGACGGATCTCGGACATACTTCCTGAGCATAGATACGTGGAATACAAGGTGAACGCTAGCCAGAGCTGGGGGTAATGCTAGCTCGTACGCCACGTTGCCCAAACGTCTGAGAATCTCATATGGGCCAATGAATCTAGGGCTTAGCTTGCTATGCCTGCCAAATCTGACAACACCTCGAGTATGCGATATCTTCAAGAAGACATGATCACCAACCTCGAACTCCAAATCTTTTCTCCTGTTGTCGGCATAACTCTTCTGCCTATTCTGTGCCGCAACAAGCCTTTTCCTGATAAGCTGAATCTTATCCGAAGTTTCCTGAACCAACTCCGGTCCGATCAACTGCCTATCACCAGTCCCTCCCAACATAAAGGAGATCTGCAGGGCCTACCATACAACGCCTCGAATGGAGCCATTCCAATACTAGCATGAAGCTGTTGTTGTATGCAAACTCCACAAGAGGTAAATGACGCTCCCAATCATCCTTCCAATCCAGAACACACGCTCTCAACATCCTCGAGCGTCTGGATAGTCCTCTCGGACTGTCCATCGGTCTGGGGATGAAACGCCGAACTGAGCTTAAGCTCCGAACCTAACGCATCCTGAAGACCCTTCCACAATCTCGAAGTAAATCTCGGATCTCGATCCGAAATGATCGACCTCGGCACACCATGCAACCTAATGATACTACTAACATACAATCTAGCCAAACTCTCTACTGACTGCTTCTTCTTCATAGGCAAGAAATGAGCAGTCTTCGAGAATCTATCTACAACTACCCAAATCGAGTCATTGCCCCTCCTAGATCGAGGCAACCCGATACGAAATCCATAGTGACAGCTTCCCACTTCCATACGGGGATATCCATCCTCTGCATAAGGCCGGATGGTCGCTGCCGCTCGGCTTTCACTTGCTGACATACTAGACATCTAGACACATAATTCGCAACATCTTTCTTCATGCCGGACCACCAAAACGATCTCTTCAGGTCTTGATACATCTTAGTGTTACCCGGATGAATAGAGAATCGCGATCTATGAGCCTCCGCTAACACACGCTCACGGACATCTACCACATCGGGGACACAAACACGGTGCTGAAATCTAATCACACCGTCCTCATCACGAGCAATGCCCGCCTTACCCACTAACTCTAACAATCTAGGATCGGCTTTCTGCTGCTCAATCACCTCATCCAAGACTGAGGATCTAAGGGATAGCTGAGCTACAAAAGCCTGACACAACGATGGCTCTAACTCGGTCATAGAGCACGCTGCATCCTCCAACATCTTCCAATCCTGCTGGAGCGAAGACCTCTTTCTACTAAGAGCATCCGCTACGACATTCGCCTTTCCAGGATGATACTGAAGGTCGAAGTCATAGTCCTTCAAGAACTCAATCGGGAAGGGAGGGGGGCCGGGTGGGGGGAGGCCGGAGGACGGTGGCGGGGGTGGGGAGAGCTACTCACCGGGAAGGGAGCGCCGGTGGCGGGCGGCGAGACGGCGGCGGGCGGCGAGACGGCGGCGACCGGCGGAGAGCGGCGACCGGCGAAGGCGAGCGGCGGCGGCGGCGACCGTCGTCGGCGACCGGGGGCGAGAGCGAGAGAGAGAGAGAGAGAAAGAGAGAGAGAGAGAGCGGGAGAGGGAAAGAGGGGGGGTTTCGCGGGGGAGGTGTAGCAGGTTTACCGACGGATATTCCGACGGAAATATATCCGTCGGAATATCCGTCGGTATTCTTGAATTACCGACGGATATTTCCGACGGATTAATTTCCGTCGGAATTTCAGACGTATTTTCCGTCGGATATATTTCCGTCGGAATATCCGTCGGAAATACCGACGGCAATTAATCCGTCGGAAATATCCGTCGGTAATCCCGCTTTTCCTTGTGGTGAGGGATGGTGAAAACGGTGAAGGAGAGAGTGCAGTGAAATCAACATGGAGGATATATTGAGCGACTTTTGGGGGAGAGAGAGAGAGAGAGAGATGGGAGGGAGGCGTTGGGTTTCAACTTTGTTCACTATTCAGTTCAGGGCAAGTTGTAATCTCATTTGAATTTAAAAGTGTTTTTTATCTGCTATTTTTAAGGGAGGTGCAGGGGAAAAACAGTTGGAGAGAGATAGACACGGAGGGAAGAGCAGATAAAAGACACGGAGGTGAGGGGGGAAAACAATTGTTGAAGTTTGTAGGTTTGTTGAAGATAGTCGCGACGACGGAGAACATGTCTGGGAAGTTTTTTCTGAGAACTGTCATTTTTGAAAGACATGCATCCGCCGTCTGCGGGAGAAGAAGCATCGCAGGAGTTTTGTGATAACTATATTTTTTTAAAACAGGGTGAACTGCCTGCAAGAGTGGTCACCGGAGAGAGGGAGAGGTTATAAGGAGAGTTTTGCTCTGCTGCTGCCACGTCAGCTTCTTCAAACTGTGTTTTATTATATAGTATAGATTTGAGAGACTGGCGGACCTCTCTCTCCCCTCTCCTCCTTTCTCTCTAGTCAGCACACTCCTATCTCCTTCTCTCATCATCTTTCTCTCTCCTCTTTGTTCTCACTCTCCCCCTCACCGTTGTTCTCTCTCTCTCTCACTTGCACTCCTCTCTCTTGATCACAAAAAAAGTTTTGTAACAATCCTCACAATAATAATGAATTTTTGATATAAAACAAAAGGTGCAGTTAGTTAATAATAGCTATTTGACAAGGAACTGACTTGTAAGAAATCTCTTTCGAATTATTCTGGTCATTTTTGTCAAAAAAGTCTACACAAATTTTAAAATTGACATTTTTACAAAATAAGTAATATCAATTTTTGTAATTTTAAAATTTAAGTCAAACCAACACCACATATATTTTTAAGGTAGAAATAGTTGTTTTTTTAAGTGTTCCAAAACGCCCTATAAGAGACTACTTCTATGCTGGGGGCCATCATATTCCTAGCTCTATGTTAGCAAAGGCTGAAGTACTTATGAATGGGTAGAGCAAGGTGATCTTATTTTACAACTGTAGTATTAAAAGAGACGCAGGGGAATATCTCATATCGGAAAAGTCAAGTGAAATTCATGTGTTGATATATCTTGATTTTAAACATCTTAGGGCAAGGCCAGGACCCACTTTGATATTTTCAACTCTTCTTTGTTCAATTCCATGATCCATCTTAGTCATGAGAAGGAGTATTAGAAGAGAACTGTATGAAAATATCTCATATCGGAAAAATCAAAAGGAGTACATGCACTTACATATCTTGGGTCTTAGAACCTCAATATTTAAGTTTTGTGGCACGTAGAGATATATATAGCCTCTGCAGAGACAGAGGGAGAGAACCCAATAAGAAAGAATGCAATGAGAAAAGACTTCCCTCATAACTAAGTTTTCTCTTGTTTTTTGTTGGGGCTTTTAATTTCTAACTCTTGCCCTATTAAGTAGGCATAAAAAAAAAAGATAACAAGTGGACCAATATTTGGAACCCTAATGGTGTCAATAGATCGGGCGTTCATCATTCTTTTTTTGGAAAATTAAATTATAGATATCGTCGATGAGAATAATAGAGATTTTTCTCATAATGGGAGGGACCAATTAGAAAGAAGGGCAATGAGAGAAGACTTCCCTTATAACTAAGCCTTCTCTTGCTTTTTGTTGGGGCTTTTAATTTCTAATTCTTTCCCTCTTAGGTAGGCGTAAAAAAAAAGGAGATAACAAGTGCGCTAAAAACGTCAAGTGGAGTAGGAATTTGAAGCAGACGATCCCGAACAGTAAGGGTGTCAAATGCCAATGGATCGGACCTTCATCATTTTTTTCAAAAAAAATTAAATTAAATTATAGATCGACGATGAGAATAATAGGGAATTTTCTAAATAATTTGAGATTCTAGGTCGGACTGGGCCGGAAGAAGTCCGAGTTCAGTGCGTTTTCTTTGTTCTTGAACTGGGCCGGGCCAAAGGGCTTTAAGGTGAGGCAGTCCGATTGACACCCTGACGCCTACGACTCTAGTCGGCTACTTTAGTCTATGTTTACGATGGGTCACCTTGATATGTATTGCTTTTCCGTTTGTTATGAGGAAGTCATGAGTGTTGTTTGTGACTTCGAGCTAAATTTCATGTCAAGAAAGGGTGTTAATAAACTAATTTTCTTCAAAATTACGTTAATTTCTTTACGGGCGTCGCATACGCTTATATATATATGTCTCCTCCTCCAGTTCAGAAATCGAGAGGTCGATGCACCATTGCGCGATTGGTTAATTTGAAGGAGGCACCGCATGTCTCTAATGGATGTCTAAACTTCGTCCAGAAATATTTAGATGTGTATATATGAAGTGTGGGTCGACACTCGTCAGAATTGTGTAATATGAAATTAAAGAATTTTTAAAAAAATGAGGTGAGAAGAGATATTAAAAAAGAGAGAGGTTTTGTGTACTTGTGCAAAATACACAAGGGCAAGTAACATGGATATTTTACTCATGTGACATCATGTACATGAGTTTTTTTATCCATGTGGCACCATAAAAATTGATGTCATATGAACAAAAAACTCATATGAATTATACTTGTGCACTTTACACTCATTAAAAAATCCTCTGCGACACAATTCTAAATAAATATATCACATCTAGTGCGCATTTATATATGGTGGGCACGCACTCAAGTATTTCTCAACCTCGCCCAACGTACGTAAAATTATAATAACTGCAGGTGCTTCCATACGAGGAACTTATAAATTAGTTCGGCTTCTTCTAACCATGCACCAGAGTTTCGAGTCACTTAACTGGGGGATATTACGGGCCGTTCATATGCGAACTTTGACATCGAAAAGAGATGTTCCTTGGCTTTTACGGAGCCTCGGAGTTGTTAAAGGGTATCTGGGGAGTGGGATTCAGTAATAAAGTTAGCTCCTATTTAATATATTGGTCAAGATTTTACTCGTACGATAACTTTTTGACAGATTTTTGTTGACCCAACAGTCAGAGCTTTTAACTTCATGTCTGCCGTCTATATGTATAGCTGCGGGCATTTGTCGTACTTGTACGCTCCTTGCCCTCCCACATCCCTGAATCCTCTATGTTCGGCTGCCTGTAAAGTTTGGGAGTGCACCTACCTCTGTGCGTCGCCACCAAGAAGAAGAACTCAAGCCCAAACCAGTCTCTCCCTGTGAATTAAGTGTCTTCTACACATAATCGCAACGTTTGAGAGCTAGCTTTCCTTTCCGTTGATTTGCTCGCTCCTATATATCACCGCGCGGTCTGTAGAAAGATGAAGGTAAACACTGTCGAACTCTCCACTATATAGTTCCGTCACAAAGAGTCCGCCAAGTTGCGGGGCATCACCGCCTCGCGTTCTTCTTTTTTCTACTTGGGCAGTATATATATATCATCCGTTTCACCTTCCATAAGCCACAACTAATGAAAAGGTCTGTTCCACAGAAGAAGAAGGTGATACTGAAGGTGCAGGTGAACTGCACCAAGTGCCGGCGCAAGGCCATGGATGTGGCTGCCAAACACGGTGGGTATGCCCATCCTCCCCTCGGAGACGAACGAACTATCTTAATTTCTGCCTGCTGCCCTGTGAAGAGCACATTGCACAGGTGTTGGTCTTTGATATATGTCTTTGATATATCCTACAGGAGCGGACTCGGTGGCGGTGGCAGGGGAGCAGAAGGATCTCCTGGTGGTGAAGGGCGACGATGGGGCCGTCGACCCGGCGGACCTGGCCATCGAGCTTAGGAAGAAGCTGGGGCACGCAAAGATAGTCTCGGTGGAGGAAGTGGCGGCGGATCCGGCGGCGCGAGCGGTGGTGGAGAACGTCGGGAACAAGGGCGAGGCGCAGATGGATCCGGATCGCTGCTACTGTTCCTATCATCACGCTCCAGTACGCTCGCCACCGTCTGTCATCGTTGTTCACGGAGGCTACGACTCTCCGCCATCCTGCTCCATCATGTGAAATTAGAATGCAACTAATTAAATCTGCCATGCGTTCAACTGAGAGCCTAGCTACCCCTTTCGATCAGTCAAATCTAACCATGAATATATACGCATCACATATGTTTTGATCCCTATTTAATTTGCAAGATCGTGAGGTCCTTCAACAATATGATCGCTAGTATTTTACGATTAGGAAGTGACAATTAATATTAAAACCGCATAGATGTCATAAGAAAAGTTATCTAATATAATACTACATGACAAAAGTTATCTAATACTGCATGACCAACATATATAGACGATTGTACGTGCATCTACTCCCACCCGACCGCTTCTAAAATGCATAGATCGACATATAGATGTCTGGTGATTTGCATCACCATAAGTTTGGTCGACAAACGTCAACTAGACATACAAAATGGTCTCTCTTTTCTTTTTGAAACATTCGGTGTGGATAGAAAGGCCGTACCTATGACTCCTAAAACTATCTGGCTAAAATTTGGGTCCAGCTTGCTGCTGCTAAGTTTTTGAGTGCGTGAAAAACCCTAAACTCTTCTATTAGAATATTTGCTGAAAGTTTCTTTTAGTGTGTAAATTCTGCAGCAAACTAAGATATCCTGTTCAATCAAATGTTTTGAGGTCAAAATAAAATGACGCAAATCTCATACTCGAATGGTGGGGTTGACTTATCTTTTTTCTAATCTCCTAAGTCACGTCATTTGGTGTGATCTAATAATAAATCATTGATCCACAACAAATCTACGGACCAAAATTTACAATAAGAATTATTTACTGTTTATGTATTACAAGTCCTCAGAACAGGGAGACTTTAGTTGTGCTAAATCGTCCAAATGTCACACACCCTCCAGAACTGGGCCCTTGCAGCCAGCCCATGGTGGCTCTCCACTGGCCCAGCCCAGCGAAGTTGGTATTCGGGGTACTGTCTACGTCTGGCCCACTCCGGACCGGGCCCACTTCGGACCGGGCTATCGACGGCCTGGATTCGACTGGTGACGTGTCACTCTCGGCTTTCGCCTATCGGCAGTCACAGACTAACAATATACTGAGTCGCCGCGACAACCGGAGAATACCTCGCCGGCCGCTGCCCGGAAAGATTCTCTGCTTCGTTCGCCTCGACGGAGGCGTGGGGGTATGATGGGGCTCCGGTGCGTCAACTGCGGCGCGATGGTGAGCAAGCTGCTGGTGCAATATTCTCCTGGGAACATCCGGCTGATGAAATGTGTAAGCGAAGCACAGATCAACTATACGCCCAATGCATCCCTCTTCCGCAATCTTGGCTCATCCCGTTTTCCACCTCTGATTTGGACTCATATGCGGTTGGAAATGACTCCGGCAGGAGAGTTGCAAGGCCGTTGCTGATCCCTACGTCGAGTGCGAGATCATGGTGAGTTCGTATCCGCCCAAAAGATTTCATCTTTGTTAGACCCTCGTAAACGCCTTCGTTTGGAAGGGAACCGTTTCTTTGTCTGGTTGGGATGCTGCTGAGTACTTGCTAGGCTCTCTCTTGTGTAGATTCTTTTTATCGATCTGGTTCTGCACAAGCGAAAGGCGTACCGGCATTTGCTGTTCAATATGCTGAATCAAGAGCATGTTAACATGGAGGTACCTTTTACGTCCTGTTCAAATTTCTCCTTCGTCAAAGGCCTTTTCTTTTGGTAGGAGTTTTATTATTTCTGGCTCTGTGCAATACAACGTCTGAAGAGCGGAGAAGATGGCATGTTTGCAGAAAAGGTTACTCTGAACCCGTTAACGTTATTTTGATTTCCCAGTAACAAGAAGCCTGGAAGGGGCATGATACTGTCACAGGCAGAGGGGCAGAAAACTTCGTTTGGCAAGTAAGAGTTGCAGCAATGGAAATGCACTTAAGTCATTCCTTTTGAAAAGAATTTTGTCACTGGATATGGACGCTAAGATAGAATGAAGAAACTTTTTTTTTTTTGAGAGAGAGAGAGAGAAGAAATACCCACATGTGATATAACACACAGAAAATCATCATACAACTGCCCATCAAGGAGAAATACTCTCTTTTATCAGGTCTCAAATAAGTATAATGCCCTTGTCAATTCTGCCTGGAGACAAGGACTTGTAGGCTAGGTATCCCTTACCCAGCTCACCCAAGGATTAATGACGAATACAGGTTCTTGTCACCAACAAAACTATAATGTCCTCTCATCAGAATTGAAGTTAATGTATTTTTTTAATAGTCACGACATTTAGGTATAATGCAGTTTCTTTCTTATCAGTATAATCCATTTCTAGTTTTATTCCACTGTGAACTTCATGCTATCTGCTTTGCTCTTGGAGCATAAATGTTTAATGACCCTGGCGCATGGTTTCAAGTAGGACAAATAGTCCAACAATATGTCCTTGTTTTGCTAGTTGCAGTTATCTAAATGTAAGCTTATTGACAATCATACTGAATTGTATTGGCACTTTCTTTCATTTGTTTGCTTTGTAATGAAGATTGCAGCAGAATATTTTTAAAATTTTCAATTTTGGGGATATTTGGAACATAAGTAGTCTATTTCCTTATTCATTCGTACAATTATTTGCAAAATCAAGGTCTACTTGGTCTTTCTAGACTACAATTATATTATGTTAATGTCATAATTTTTTATTAAGTTTTTCTAATTGTTGTTGTACCCATGTATTGAACCTTTACTTACAAAATGAGTGTTGTACTTCTTTTGACATTTTTGCAGGGAATACTATGGAAGGCATGCTTAATCTATCTCATGTCAGACATGTGTATCCAAGAACAAAGGATCTTTCTTTCATGATCGTTCATGATTTTGCACATTGTTTTGCCATTTCCCATCTTCTTTCTACTGTAAATTCCCTAACAATCAAAGTCCGAAATGCATTATTAAGTAAAGAATGGGATTCATCTAGAAGCTCTATGTTCTTGGCTTTGACATGTGGAAAGGTGAAGTTATTTTGTGGAATACTGTATGTAAACACTTGACTGATCCACTTTAAGAGTCTGCTTCTGAAAATATGCAACAATTTTGATGCAGATGCTGCTGCAAGTTTCCTTTGGAAATTTCATCTTTTTTGGCTTTATTTTCCTTTCCATCAGGTTTCTATTGAATAACCAAAATTCATCCATTGATATTATCCGGTAAGATTCTGTTCTATCATCATCAATGGATGCTGCAAACTATTTAAGTTCAAATGCTTATTTCTTATAATTATATTGGTGAACTACTTGATCTATATTTTGGCTTTGGTAGTAACAATGCATCTGTATAGAAGGATGTATCTGTAGTTGATTAAATACTTTAATGGAAATGGGCTATAAACGGGCAGGAAATAACCTGTGTTCTTTGAGTCAAACTGATAGGGTTAGGACACTTGTGAGACACTGACAGCTTTAACAGGATAACTCACACAAAATATTAAACTCAGCAATCAGCATATAGTTGCATATCTTGTTATGAAGACTCGTCTTTCCTTTTCTGGACTGAGAAGGGCAGTTGTTTCCACCATAGGCATTTGGCATTTTTCCAATGAAGTATGTAGTCTCATGGGACAACATCAATTTGAATTTGGCATTTTAAAAGAGCACCATGATTTCTTTCCAAATATAAGTGTTTTTACATGTGCCCTTAGAGTTTCTTCTATATGAGAAAATTACTTTGGAAAATTTGTTTATGCACTTGTATACTGTCAATTTTTAAATTCGGTGTTGAATTACATTGTTTTCGAATGGACATTTGGACGGACTTAATCAAACTCTTGCAATGCAATATTCCCAAGGGGATATAAGTGAGTAAGGATTTCCCTTACAAGATAAAGAACAAGGAGAAAATATATCCAGTATTTCAAATGCTAGGTTGCAGAGTGAAGTTTATGTTGCTGGGGAATCACATACACACTTGAGTTCTGAGCTATTTTTGTAAGCTATGATTATGTAGATGGCCGATGGTTCTAGTATCAAATGGTGCTGTTTAAAAATTCCAAAGTGCTCATAAAACTATTTTCATTGAACTATTGGTTACTACTTCTTTAGCCATTCTCTCTACCCTCTAGAAACATTGCATCGTATTTCTTTAGTTTCTAGGACTTCCAAATATTCTAGTTACAAAGAAATCACTTATTCGATGATAGCAGTGGAATGTAATTGTAATACTCACTAGATATCATTCTCTATATTGTCACCATTGCTCATCATTTCCATCTGTGTTGGCCCATGCAAGTTCTTTCTGTTGATTATGACTTATTCAGCAAACATCTTCCGAGCACCAAAATTCTTCATTGGGATTTGTAACCTTTCTTAAATCCCAGGTTTAAAGGCATTATGTTGGCCATTCTTCTATCAAGCTATTTCAAGATATTTCTCATAGCAATGATGGTAGGCTGTCTATTTATGTGTTGAACAAGCATTTCCAGCTTAAACAAAAAGTTTTATGGTACAATTTTTTTATATGACATTACCAACTGCAACAGGTCTGGGAATTTCCATCTTCTGTTGCTCTTATCATTGATGTTTTTGTTATATCATCCAATGCAGTGGCTTTTAAAGGTTTTTCTCTTTCTCATCTAACTGAGCCGATGTTTCTAATGTTAGCCATGCTCGCTGACTGTTCTTACTTCCCATTCACAGTGCTGACCCAGTTGCCGACTGCAAGTTGTATCGGAGTGCTGCTAGGAGCACATGGTACCAAGTTTCTAGTTTCAACTTGGTTGCAGATCCTGTTGTCCACTTAAGATTTTTTTTCAGACTCTGTAGAATCTGTCGCTGAGAAGCAGAGAGTATGCACAGTGTTTTGATGCCAAGTTGGGGCCTTATTTTACAGCGAGAAACATAAGATTGGTGGGTGGACATGTAAGGTATCCTTTTTCCCTCCCACCCCATCTTCTTTGTGCGTGTGGTGCGTGCATGTGTTTTTGTAATAACTCAGATTAGATTAACCAGAGGTTAAGCAGCGTTTGGTCCAGATATGTTTTGTTTGTGTTTAATTCTTGTGTGTTGCCACTAATGTTTTGTTTGACGTAACTCGATACTCACAAGCTTTCATGTTCCAAAGGAAAAAGTTAAATGTGGCATTTCATTCTCTTTCGAGTGTGGTTTCAAGCTCGTTCCCCATGCTTTATGTCCTCTTTCTCAAAGCAGTGTGCCCTATGACTCATGGTTTTTGTCAGATCAATTCAGATCTACAATAAACATATATCCATTTACACAATCTAACTTGAGAATAGGTCATCTCAACACCTAAATTGCAATTAAGTTATGTTAACTGCTTGGTGGTGGTAGTAGTTGTACCATTTGGATGTATTCAGAGATGTTCTTGAAATTTTTTGAACATTAATACACATTGTATGAGTTTGACGGTTTAGAGAGATATGTTGACAAATATCTCACAGAAATTAAAGGATCGGACCAACAATGGAAGAAATCCTTAAGCTTAGAGAAGGCAAACCTTAACTCATGATACCATATTTATTACCTTTTTTTTTTACTACTATTCAAAGACAATTTTAGTATCTAAGATATCTCTAGGGTGGCATAGGTGTAAGTTCCAATGGAACACGCTTCATTTTGACTTGATATTAATGGTTGATCACTTTATGTGCAACCTCCTTCCTTGCAGGTTGGGGGAGAAAATAAAGAGAACGCTGAATAACATTACAATTCTACCAAGTGTTGTTCTAAAAGACGCCTCAAGTATGGAATTTCTACTTCAACATAGGCATGCTTACATTTCAACATCCTAAGACATTCTTATTACTCTTATTTGTTAATGAGTGGAGGTCAACATTTCATGCCTTGTCTGACCCGCACACTAGTTAGAATTAAGGAAAAAAACAGGTGGAAGACTAGTTGTGGGCCTGGAAAGTTCATTAGACAGTGTAACTTGGACTAACAACTTCTTTGTAGGATTACTTGGGTAGTTTATAGGTTAATGGAGGCCATTAAGATTGTGCCAATTAAACTACTCAGATCCTCTCATGAGCCTGTCTCAAAGCATGAAATAACAGTGGATTTAGTGGCTTAAATATTGGATATACAACGAGGATTGGGCAGTGCCTGATATTTCCCAATCTATGAATTCTACAAGAATTAAAACTCCAAAAATTGCCACACCAGCAAGTTAAATCTTGTGGTTACTGAAAGAATTTAATATTTTTTACAAATTTTATTTGGAAAGAGCCCCTAAAGAAGATTTTATCTATCTAAAATCAAATATAGTCTCTCCAATCTACAAATTAAGGAATCGTTTTACACTAGCATGTGAGTGTGAGATTCTCAAAATCTAGTACAATTTTCATTTATATTTTACGAAATTATATTCAAAGTGAAATCCCACAAAATCAGAACCCTCTAGATTTGAATAAAAAGCTTTCCTAAGTGGTAGCTTAAACTACAGGACAGCACAGCACTCAGTGGAAATGTCGTCAATTCTTGTTTAGAATAGAGATGCTGTCATTTGAAGGCTAAGTGGGGGTAATGAATTGTAGAAGAGATAATCCTCCCAAAAGCCACATTGGTGAGAGATTCACCAGCATATGCTGGTGTAGTGATGTACTTGTCAGTTAAAAGTAAAGTGGGTGTCATTTTGGTGGAAACTTATAATGGTGTGGTGGGGGACAACCTAAGGATGAAAATAATAAAGTTATTCTAAAAGATCCCAGACCCCTTTCCAGAAAGGTATTTAGCAGGTTTTATGCAGCTATGATATTATGGCCACTTACTTAGCAGGATTGCTTCTTTGGATTGGGGTGGGCAAAATACTTTTCATTAGTAATTTAGTATCATATAACAGAATAAAAAATGATGAATCTCTGTTCAAGATTCTAGCATGCATATATAGAGGTGTCAGAAGGGAAAAAAAACCATCTCATCAAGAGTGGGAAAGATTCCTTTATAAATTATGTCTTTTTTATAAAGGAAAACCTATCATATTCCATTAACTTATCATATCATAAGAGTAGAATTAAATAGACACATATACCTATGAATATACTACACATAATTCCACATAGTTAAAAGAACACTCATACCTTGTAAATAAATATACTTATCATAATTGAACATGTTAGAGGACAAAAAGGTGGATTTGGCATTTGTGCATGATATAGACATTATATAGACAGTGATATTTAGTGCACAGTTAGGTGCACTCCAAATGTGGTGTGATTTATTCAACCCATGTGATCAGTTCACATGGAATGTATATATATATATATATATATATATATATATATATATATATATATATGCTTCATCTTACACGATTTGACTCATATTTTGTTACTCGCATGTAGATCAATATATGAAAATTAAACAAATCATGTCTCATTTAGGTATGAAGCAAGTATTATTTTTAAGTATGAGACAAGAAAATCACTTTTTCTTAAAAAAAACAAATGAGAATTCACATCTTTAATTTGAGCTTTCATACCTATCAGATCACCCTACTTTGTATAACATTTCACTAACTAACAACTGCTTTGTCCAGTACATCGCTCTGCTACATGAGTGTGGCAAGCCAAGCTCAATCCCATGGATACCTGTCTAGCTCTACCTTCCGCAGGAGGTGAGAGAAAACCCACTAACCTCCACATCCGAGTAGGCCTATCCTCATCCCCACATCATCTCTTCTCTCCTCCTCCCCACCCACCAATACCTGGTGACTCACTCCAATATAATTCAGAACCTCGTAAACGAAGCAGATGGAAAGCATGGCGTCCGGTCTCCTCGAGCCGAAGCTTCCCTCCTCGGATTCCCGGATTCCTTCCATGGCTGTGAGGAGAAGGTACGTGGCGCCATGCCATATGCCGGAGCAGCAAGCAGAGGGGGAGATGCAGGGAGGAGAAGGCAAACGAAGTGCTGAAGGGGCCGAGAAGGGTGGGTTTCGATTCCTGAGGGGGTCTGATGGGGTTATATAGGCAAGTCTGACGCTTGGCTCTCGATATTGATGTGCTGTTCCTGTTGGATCTCCCTTTTTTTTTCCGTTTAGTCCATCTGCTTCTGTTTCTGTGGGTTTCTTTCTCCTTCCTCCTCGGCTGCTCCCTTTCTTTCGGAAGCCCGGGATATGTTGTACAAGAGCTCTGTGGCTGTGTCAGTGAGGAAGCCAATGGTATTCTTTAAAGAAAAATAAAAAAGCCCTGACCTTTTTGCTCGATCATTGCAGAGATATTTCAATTTCTGTTGTCTGGATGGAATTTGGTTGGAAGATGGACAGATACCCATGTGTGTACGAGTTTCAGAGAGAGAGAGAGATATGTTTGGCCTTGGTGATCCTTCCAATGAAGTCATCCCCAACAATTCAAGAACAAGCAACATAAACCATGGTTAGAAGGGCAGCCTATGATCCAGTTTGTTTCCATTTTTGTTTAGTTTTCTCTTTCAAATATCTGATGAAAGTTGGGATAATGGGAGGAGATCCCATCCCATCCACCTCACAGAGAAAGGAACTTTCATATGGTCACTCACTTCCACAAATAAGAACCCACATCTAAATCTCTCATCCTCTTAACAAAGTCGAGCAATTTATATACTCTCTTTGTGTGGCTCTTTGATGCTCGTCTTGTCATGCATGCCCATTAATGAAACGCTTCTGATCATTTGAAACCCCCCCAACATTAGTTGGTTGGAGACCAGTTGAAGCCCCAACCAAGAGCTCCCGTGGAGCACTTGAATGATCAGGCAAATGTGCGCCGTTGCGGGGAGACAACACATAAAAGAGACCAATACCCTAATAATTATTACCTAAAACTGTTCAACGACAGTGCCGGGGTCTTAGTTAGTCTGAGAGAATCATTTGATGGTAGAGCTGAGTTAGGCAGGGGCGTGGGGAGCACATGGGAGCGGGTCGGAGACATATGGGAGTTAGCTTAACATCACATCCCACCCTCACACATGACAGAAGCAAGGAAAGAAGGTAAGATAAGATCTCTGCTGGGGGCCGGAGCAGAAAGACGAACCAACCCACTACTTTTCATCAAAAAAGAGTTTTGTCTGTCGTGCGTTGGCTCCCTGCAGCTTTCTTCTTTTCTTTATTTCTTTGAGAAATGCAATGTTTTCTGTTGGCAAACGTGGAAGAGCCTCTCAATTTTTTTTTGTTTTTTTTTAATATGTGTATTTAACGAAGAGAGAGGAGACATTTAAGCACAGGGGACCAAATAGTGTGACAATGCATCATGTGTACATTGTCACACTATTTGTATGTATTATTGTGTCATTTATGTGTCTTGTTCTATTATTTGTGTGTGCTACATGATTATTTATATGTACTATTTTGTACACACAAAATCTCTCTCCTATATTAAATACTCTCTTTCTCTTCATTAAATACCTCTCTCTCTTCACATGTTTTAAAAAAAAAAAGTAAGAGACTTTTCCACATCTGTATTTCTCTATTTCTTTTTCGTTGCTTTCCTTTAGAGACGAGTGGATGAAGTGAAGAGAGAGCACAGGGGACCAATCCTTGGCTGTGGAGGACCCCACTCTAAGATCTGATGAGTGTGCTACAGGGAGAGAGAGAGAGAGAGAGATCTAACATGGTCTTCAACATACATAGATAGAAGCTCTCCCACAAAAATATCTTGATCAATTGCCTCCCCCCAACCACCCCTAGCGAGCGGTTTTATCGTGAATACACGTCGGACAAATCAAATCAATCATCCCTTCAACATACATAGATAGAAGCTCTCCCACAAAAATATTCTTGCCTGGACGCGGTAGAGGTTTTGTCGGAGGTAGAACCCAATCAAAGTCCTCGACTCCGGATCGTCGAAAGATTGATATGCCATTGCCCTCCATAAGTTCTCCTATATGGATGTCCACTTTGTAACGTTTAACAGGCCTTTGGAATTGGAACCAATATTATAGATGAGACTTTCTAAGTTTACACGTTAATGGCCTCATTGGAGACGAACGAAGACATGAAGGGAAGTGGCATATATTCTATTTGAATATCTATCGGTGTTGTCATCAGAATAGCGTTCTACTGACCTCAAGATCGAGATTTTAGTAGCCCCTACTTACTGGGTACTACCCCTAAGAGCCGAGAGGGTACAAGATCGAGGATTAACTCTCTTTCTTAGTTGCATAATTAGTGGTCAAATTAAGGTTATTGAAAAATCTCACCCCGTCTCGAGATAGAATTAGAGATCCTTTCTATCTCACCCAAACCTCTGTCTATTCTATCACATGCAGGGGACAAGACTTAACTACTTTCACCTATTATGAAATAATTAACTATTCTTACTCTCAACAATTTAACATGTTATGTGTTCACATATGTCTAGAGATATATATGTGCATGTGTGTGCATATATAAACCCTGAATTTTTATGAAACAGACAAGATCTAATTTACAGGCAACTCACTACTCATGAGGAGGTTTTTTCAAAGACACCAAATGATGGTCTGTCATTTAAAAGGATGGGGAATATTTAATATATTCTCATCCCTAACTTTTTTAATAATTATAAGGGGTTATCATTAATATTTAATGTGTTTAATTTGTGCACAGCTAATGATGTGTACTAAGTATTTTACTTAAGCAAGATTTCGTAAAAGTGTCGACATAATTATCAATCTTCACGTGAAGAGCGGGTCTTACATATTATGATGACGTGGGATCTGTTCTCTTGTAAAGGCATCAACATTAAAAATATTTATACTAATATTTTTCCCTTTTTTCTAAAAAGGCTGCATTTTTGTACGGTAAAACAGGGGTGGAAACGTTCCACAAGCCCTGCAACAGAAACCGACAAACCAGGCCGGGTTAATCGCTTTTTCCTCCGTCACTTGCCGCCCTTTGGGCGGTCAACGAGAGGGAGGCCGAACGGGTTCCCCACATCCCCACGTTTAGGCGCACACCACCACCACCACATGTGCCGGAGCACGACTCGGAGCTACTAGAGAAGAAGAAGGAAGGAGGAGGAAAAAGAGAGAAGAAGAATAGGAGGACGAACAAGAAAAAGGAGGAGAGGAGGAGGGGGCGTCGCGAGCTTTGCAAAGGCTCAGGGCAGAACACCACGAGGCTCTGCAAAAGGAAAAGATCGAGTAACTGGGTCCTGGCGGTGGTGGTGATGGAAGCCTCGGTGTCTGGGTCGTCAGCGCCCGCCAAAAGGAAGGTGATGGTGGTGGCGGACCCGGGGCGCGAGTCCGCGGGGGCGCTGCAGTGGGCGCTGACCCATGCCGTGCTCGACCACGACGAGATTGTGCTGCTCCACGTGGAAATGCACAACACCAAGTGGGGGCCTTTCTCGGCATTCCTGCGGCGACCGCCTCCGGGGAGCACCGGCGGGGGTGCTTCCTGCGTCTCGGCGGAGAGCTCCGGCTTCGGCAACTACGAGTTTCTCGACGAGATGAGGTCGCGGTGCAGGCAGGCCCAGCCGCGAGTGCCGGTGCAGGTGATGAGGGTGGAGATGGAGGACAACGATAAGGCCGCCACCATCCGCTCGCAGACGAGGGCCCTCGGCGTCGACCTTCTCGTCATTGGCCAAGCTCGCCGCTCTTCCTTTCTCGGGTGAGCAAGCAGCCTCCTTGTGATCTCCCCGGCCGCCGCCGCCCTCACACGCGCCCTCCCCACCACAGGGTGGGGGGAGTGAGAGAGTAACCTCCTCCTTATGATCCATTCCCCGGCCCCCACGGACCAAAACCCCCATCACACCGCCGTCCCTCACCGAAGAGAGAGAGAGAGAGAGTATCATGTTAATGTTGATGTTTGCGTCTTCTCTGATATACGCAGGGGAAGGCTAAGTGGAGGCGGCAGTAAGAGTATGGACATCGTAGAATACTTGATCGAGAACAGCAAATGCCTGTGCGTTGGGGTGCAAAAGAAGGGCCAGAACGCTGGTTACGTCCTTAACACCAAGACCCACAAGAACTTTTGGCTTCTCGCGTAGATCCAGTTCAAGATCCATGTCAGCTTCAGGCTTCAGCTACGTATGTTTCTCAAGGCTTCCACTTTCATGCAACAATTTTTTCCTGTTGATCGAGGATGAAGAAATGAAAACCGTAGGAGACGAGATCCTCTTCAACTGTGGTCACAACACATGATCATGAGATGCTTGCATGTTGGATACAAGTTATGGCATGCTTCTATACTGATGGGATACACGTACGTTGTTCCAGAGAAGAAGAGACAGATCAAGCGGGAAGAGAAGCGCGGAGAAACTAATGCACATTTCAAGAAGTGCGGCCAATTCTAGAGGGACATTGTGGTGTCACCGTACCTGGATATGTATGCTGATCTGAATGCATGTGCATCTTTTCTGGCCAAGAAAGAAAAGTTCTGAGCGACAGGAAGAGCTTATCAGGAGGGGGTTTCTTGAGATCTCGTTGTGTACATAGGCAGAGTGATCGATCTCCTCGCAGGTCGATCTTCGTGACGATATAATTGTTGGGCACAAAATAGATTTGTAGACTAGACCTGGTGCGCATGTACGTTTGGCTTAACTTCATTGGGTTATTGTAACGTCGGTTCATGAGGTTTCATGGGGATGGGGTTGATCAGCACGAGCTTTTCTTTGGTGAATTTTGGTTTCATTTTTTGTTTGCTTTGTATTGTGTTTCAGATCAATCGGGTGTATTTTGATCTCATTCGCGGTGCCATTTACAAGGTGGGATAGAACAAAATAGTACAAGATAGGGCTCTGGGCCCGGACCAACACGACACGGTGGGGCCCATTAAGGACTTAATTCACTCTTCCCTTGCTCGGGCTCATCACTAATTTGACTGTCGAAGGGTCATCCCCGAGATTATCTTAGGACCGACTTCTTCTACAGGTCAAGACGGACCGAGCTAATTAGAGGACTTGTTCACTACCAATAGACTTCTTGCCTCAAGCCCATCTCGGGACCCAAGTGGTATCTCGCCCCGTAAGCTAGGTCGAGACTGACCACGTCATTGACGTTGTCTGTGGGACTATTAACACCTCTTCACCATGGCTCCACCAAAGACCAGGGCGTCGGCTCAATCAGAAGAGTCTAAGCATTGAGAACCAGAGGGGGCCGCAGGGACCGTTAATCAGACCAACATCCTATTCTAGATTCTCTTGCAGTAAGTGGCCGCTACACATTAGATATTGAGAAACCTCATGGCACTTCTTGGCCTGATGGCGTCCTAGGCGGCCAGCTAGGGTCGTCGTCCCGAGATGGAGGGACCCCACCCGAGGTCACAAAGGAATCAGCAAGTACCTCAAGACCTGCTCCTGAGTTCCCAGTCGAGCCCTCCAATTGAGGGCGGGGCCGAGAGCACCTCAGCCCTCTCAGCCATCCCAAAGGAACATGCATTGCCCGCTAGTCAAACACGCCTCGAGACAGGGGTCGATGAGAAGCCAGCGGGGCCTGCGGCACTCCTGGATACCGCCATCTCTACTGAGGCACCAGGATTAGAGAAGAAGATCAAAGAAATGCAAAAGGTGGTTCAGAGGCTCCCTAAGCAGATCCCATCTCGAAGTCGGGTCATGGGGTTCCTCCAATCACCCTTCATTGAGGAAATCTAGCAGGCAGCCCACTCCAGCAAGCTAGGGATGTCGAGCATATAACCTTACAATGGCACAATTAATCCAACTGGCCACTGGAATGCTTTAACACCCTCATGTCCTTCCATGGCATGTCGGATGGAATCAAATGTCAAGAATTCTTGACCCTGCTCGAAGGAGGGGCGGACCTTCGAGCCAAGGTCCATCTCATCCTCCCAGGTGCTCGGTGACTGCTTCCTCCATCACTCTGTTGGGTACGCTTGGTCGATTAAGAGCTCTCCCTACCTCTTCTTCTTTAGATAGCAGCCCGATGAAACTTTGTGGGCCTATGTCCTGTGCTTTCACTCCGAGGCGATGCAGATCCTGAGCTTGGACGTGGCCACCACCATCTCAACCCTCATGGGGGTAACTGCTGATGCGGACCTATGTAGGTCCCTCACCAAAAAGCCATCGGTGATGTTCGCAGACCTTATGGGGAAGGTGAACCGCTACCTAACTGGGAGGCCATCTTATAGGTCCACACACCAATCCCGTCCAGGGAAGACAAGAGAAGGGACACCGACCCCAAACCACACTACTACAGAGATGAGAAAAGGTTGAGGAGGGATAGTTGGGTTGACTACTCGCCGAGAAGGGAGTGTTCCCCACTACCGACCTTTGCCATCGCCCCCTCACAAATCCTAATGGAGATCTAGGACAAGCCATTCCTATGCTAGCCTGGGAACATGAAGTCTGATCCCCGCAAGCATGACAACGATTAGTACTACGAGTTCCATCGCAGTCACGGCCACACCACCGATGAGTGTCACCAGCTCTGATTCGAGATCAAGGAGCTCATGAAGTGGGGAGTCGTCGACAAAAACTTTGAAGGATGATGTCAAGGCGGCGAGGAGGCTCGATGATCCCCCAGCCCGAGACAAGACGAGGAGTCGCCGGTCAAAGGCATTGTCATGATGATCTCGGGAGGACCGTTCCTTGGAGACTCGACTTCAGGAAAATATCAATGCGACCGTCTGAGAAGTCTACAGCATACAAGAAGGGAAATGTCCCAATGACTAGGAAAACATGTAATCTCTTTCTCGGATGACTTGAGGGGGTCAAGTCAGCAGGCAATGATGCTTTGGTCATCTCGGCCAACATCGACCGATACGATGTCTGGAGAATCTTGCTTAATAATGGAAGTGCCCCTGACGTTTTCTTTTACGAGTGCTTTCAAAAGCTTGACATTCCTCCAAGTTGAGTCTGACCAATCCGCTCACCCATCTATGGGTTCAACAGAGCTTCAACCGAGGTCGAGAGGGCCACTACCCTTATGGTCACCCTCGGCTCTGACTCACGACAAGTCAACATCTAGGCCGACTTTATGATTGTGCACGTCACCTTAGCACAATGCGATCTTTGGCCAATGAATCTTGGCGCAAATAAGGGGCATTTCATTGATCGTGCATCAAAAACTAAAATTCCTCACCTCAGACAGAGTCGAGACAGTCAGAGGTGATCAAGTTGAGGCACAAAGATTGTACTCCAAAGCTCTCTAGGCCAATCACTCTAAGACCATGAATGTCTCTAAGAAGGAGGAAACATGTCCTCAGTTCCGGGCCGAACCGTTGATCGATCTATCCACTATGCACTTGTCAGGGAGTGTGGACTAGGCCATCAAGATCGGGGCATCCCTACCAAAGGAAGGGCTCCAACTCTTGCTCGCCTTCCTCGGGGCATGGTCAAAGGACGACCTAACCAGAGTGGACCCTGAGGTCATTATCCACCAGCTAAACGTTGACCCCGCAGCTCGACCAGTGAAGTAGAAGAAACACATCCTCAACAAGGAGAGATAAGAAGTGATGTACGACCAATTGCAGGGAGGCCGATGCAAAAAACCCCTCAAGAAGTCCAGTAATCAACTGGGGCTGTGAACATCGTCCTCATCAAGAAGGTCTTAGGTAAATGGCCTATGCGTGCGGACTTCACAGATCTCAATAGGGCATGCCCAAAGAACATATACACCCTGTACCAAATCGACCAGTTCGTCGACGCCACCTTGGGGCACAAGATGTTGAGCTTCCTCAGTGCCTACTCAAGATATCATCAAATCATGATGCACCTTGTGGACAAGGAATAGACTGCATTCATCACTGACTTTGGTGTCCACTGCTACACTCAGATACCCTTCTAGTTGAAGAATGTTGGTGCCATGTACCAGCGGCTCATAAACCGAATGTTCGAGTCCCAACTTAGCAGGAACATGGAGGTGTACGTGGATGACATGCTCGTAAAGACCCTAAGAGCTGATTCCCACCTAGGCGACCTTCGACAAACTATTCACACCTTGTGCAAGTACAATATAAAGATGAATCAAGCAAGTGCACGTTCAGCATGACATCGGAAAAAATCCTTGGTTCAGCATGACATCAGAAAAAATCCTTGGCTTCCTATCAGCCACCAAGGGATCGAGGTGAACATCGAGAAGTGCAAGCCATTCTCGACATGCAACATCCCCGCATTGTCAAGGAAGTGCAACGCCTTAACGGGCAGTTGACAGCCCAGAGCCAATTTCTATGCAAATCGACAGAGCGAGCTGTACCTTTTCTGCAAGCCATGAAGTCCAAGAAGACTTTCAAGTGGACAAAGAATTGCCAACGAGCATTTGACGACTTGAAGACCTACCTATCGTCTTGTCAACCCTCTTGAAGCCTTGGCTAGGTGAAGTGTTGTACCTGTACCTCTCGGCCACCAACCAAATAGTCAGCTCAGTGGTTATTTGAGAGGACAATGAAGAGCAGCAACTCATCTACTTTTTCAAGAGAATACTTCGAGGACTTGAGGTCAACTACCCAACTGCAGACAAGGCGGTGTTGGCACTCATCACGGCAACTCAGCGACTAAGGCCATATTTTTAGTCACACACAATGGCGGTCCTCACTGACCCCCCAATTTGCCAAATCCTATAAAAGTCTGATGTATCAGGTCGGCTCCTACGTTGATCTATTGAACTCAGTGAGTTCGACGATAAATTCCTTCCTAGAACGTCAATTAAGGGCCAGGCCATGGCCGATTTCATCGTCGAGACAATAGCCTCGATCGATCGCCACCAAGAAGAACATCATCAGCATGCCAAGGACAAGACATATGAGGAAAAAGGCCCATCCTCAGCTTGGCTTCTGGCCATCAATGGCTCCTCCTACTCGGCGGAGAACAACGTTGGTCTTGTCATTGCATTCCCTGAAGGATAGTCCTTGGAATATGGCCTCCGCCTCGTGTTCTCGAACTGCAATAATGTCAAGAATAAGAAGCCCTTATCCTCGGCCTCACCACTACTCCCCGCCCTAGAACCAAGGAAGTCTAGGCTAGCAACAACTTCCAAGTCATTGTCCGCCAAATATAGGGGGGGCGACAAAGCCAAGGACCCCCCCACGAGTAAATATCTGCAAACAATAAGGCGTCTCATTACCAGCCTTTGACATTTCAGCATCATGCGCATCCAGAGGTCTACGAATATGAAGGTTGGCACCTTGGTCCGAATCGATTCGTCAACCGACCTCGGACACAAGCGATTGGTATCTATAGAAGAGGTGGCGGACCCAACCTATAAGAATCTCGAGGTGATGCTCAGCGACATAGAAAATCCGACCTCAGGGTGGAGAGCGCCCTTCCTTTAGTTCTTGCAGCATAGAGCCTTGCCCAATGACGACCGCCAGGCTTGCGAGTTGAAAAGGCAGTCGATGTGATTAATTTAAGGCTGGCTATGCCCTCTGTGAACTGCACAAAGGGATTTGCGGAAGCCACGTTAGAGGTCGAGCAGTGGCTCGCAAACTGGTTCAACTCGACTACTAGTGGCCAACCATGAACCAAGATGGCACCAACCTTGTCAAGAAATGAGTGCAATGCCAAGTCTTCGCCAGCAAGCACCACACCCAACTACCAAGCTCACAACAATGACCGAGCCGTGCCCATTTATTAGGTGGGGAATCGATCTCCTCGGCCCTTTTCCCCTCATCATTGGGTAGCGAAAGTTCCTCGTCGTTGTGGTGGAATACTTCACCAAATGGGTTGAGACCGACCACTAGCTCGGATAATCGAGAAAGTCGTCTGGGACTTCGTGTGGAAAACCATCAACACCCGCTTCACTCTACCTTGTGTCCTCATCAACAAGAATGGCACCAAATTCATAGGAAAGCTATTTCGAGCACGACGTGTCGACCACAGTATTGCCCAACACTTCACTTCCGTAGCGTACTCGTAGGCCAATGGGTTAGCCGAGATCACCAACCAAACGATCCTACAAGGACTCAAGGCCTAGGTTGGATAGGCCGACAAAAGTTGGGTTGACAAGCTACCCTCAGTCCTATGGTCCTACCAGACAACCCCGAGGAATCACCCTTCAACCTTGCCTTCAGTATGGAGGTAGTAAGCCCAATGGAGATCGACTAGTCGTCCGCCCGCGTTGCCACCTTCGAAGCCAAGCCCAACAACGAGAAGTTGATCGGCAACATTTCCCTTGTCGATAAGGTCACGGAATGCGCCAGACTTCGAGTTGCTGCACTGCAACAAGTCGTCGCCCGCCTCCACAACCATCGGGTCTGAGGACGACAATTCGACGTCAGAGACCTCATCCTCAAAAAAACCGAAGCATCCAACCCCGCAATGGCCGTCGACAAATTGGCACCGACATAGGAGGGACCCTATAAAGTTATCGAGAACCTTGGGCATAGAGCGTACAAGCTTGAAAACACCTATAGAATTCAAATTGATAGATTAATCTAAGATTTTACGATTTGAGATTATAAATCTAAACGTCTTTATAAGTTGTGCATAAGTTTGTTATATTTATCAAAATGTTATTACAATGTAGATTAATATATTTACATTTAAAATTAAATGATTTGAATATGTGAATTTTTTAATTCATATATGATGTCACATCAATATTTTTGAATTATCAATTTTAGATCTAATTTGATTTTTGCTTTTTCACTAAAAAGTGAAAATAGATGTGAAAGTGAAAATACCTATTTCGAAGTTCAATTTTGTTTCTAATATTTTTTATAAGATGGGGAAACGAAAATACACATTTCTAATTCTAAATCCAATCGATGGCAACCCTACTTCCCACGACCATGGTTATAACAACATGCTATGACAATGTATGCACATGGGAGAAGAGGATAATAAAATTGTCCAAAAACTCTTCATACTAAGGTAAGTCTAAAAATTACTCTCTTCATACACACACACACGTGAATTTCCTGTTTGGGCCAGAGCCAAACGGGCCTCCACTGAAGAAGATGGGGAAGATGAACGCCAGTGCGGACGGAAGTCTGCAAGACCAAAACCAGATCAGGGGGGGCGGTTGAAGAACCGGGGAGAACCCTCCGATGCCTAAGTTAGCAGGGGACTAGAAAGGCTTGAGGAAGGAAGGTTCTGTGATGTGTGAATCGCTCGAGAGCGAGTGCGAGTCTGCGAGACTGCGTACCTTTGCATGGTCGTTGCCTGGACCTTTTATAGGCAGGAGCGGTGGAGGAGAGGGACGGAACGTCCCCTAATGAGGCCGAAGGGGCACGCTGGTTGGCGCCCTTGGCGGGGAGTTACGCATCCAGGCGCCCATTGAGGGGTTCTGCAGTTAACGCGCCATCTGATCGTGGGGCGTGCACGATGCAGCCGTTGTAACTGTCGCAATAAGGCGAAGGGCTGCTCGAATTCTTCTGGGTGAAAAGTACCAAGCGGATAGCCTGCTCGGTGGGCTAGACCTGCTATTCGGTAGCCGGGCCCAATTCTCGGTGCCTAGTACCTGGGTGTTGCTTATGCCCGCGGGTCCATGGCATGATTCCTGCAAGGCCTGTTCGGTAGATAGTATCTGAACCGAACAAGATGGGGGGTGTCCGGAGACTACCTTGGAGACCTGGAGGGCGTCGGGCGCGGAGGCCGCGCGGTGCCGGTGCTCGGGTACTTTGGTGATTGCGGGCTCGAGCAGGAGCCACCTGATCTGCTCGGTAAGGACAAATCATGTTGGAGCAGTCAGTGCGGTGTTCGGAAACTACCGCTGGGACCGTTGGGCGTTTACAGCTAAAACGTGTTCGACAGCCGGTTGGCTGAAGCCGAGGACACGTGGTGCGAGGGCCATAGCCGTTTTGCCTTGCTGGGTCTTGATGGACCTATGGGCTAGGAGGCTAAAAATAGCCTCTACACTTGCCCCCACCCTCTCAAGTCTGCTCGGATGTGATCGTGAGCACTTAAGAGGGGAAATGTCTGCCCGAGTCGTCGCATGAGGGACTTCGTCTTTGCGGCGGAGGAAATGTCCAATCGCGATAAGGCGACATCCTCTGAGGAGCGCCTGTAAGCGAGGTCGGAGGTCGGGAGGCCTTTGTCGCCATTCTGCAGGAGCGTCGCCGGAGGAGTGGGACCCTGTCCGGACGGGGTCCGTTCTGCGAGCTTTCGGACTAGGCGCATGCCTCACAATGCCGAGGTCGTCGGACCTTCCGACTGAAATCTTAACTTGTATCATTCGTCCTTTTTCTATCTCTTCTTCGCATTCTGTTTGAATCGGAATTCGTCGGTGTTAGAGGCTCGTGGGTACCGCGCAGGTTTTGCGAGCTGAGGAGCTCGGCGACCCGGGGTTGTAACGAACACCTCTGTCTTAGGACGGGTACCGCGTGGTCCTCGAGCTGAAGAGCTCTTTGCCAGGGGTGAAACCGTTCGCCCTTTACATAAACCGATAGAATGGGAAGAAAGAAGTAGGACGCCGAACAGAGAGGCTTTTATAAATAATAAGTCCTTACATGCCAAGTTCTCGGTATGGTTTTGCCGCCGAGGGTAGACAGCTTGTAGAAACCTCTTCCGAGAACCCGAATGACCTTATAGGATCTTCCCATTTCGGGGCGAGTTCGCCTAGTTGGCTCGGCCGGCAACTAAGCTCTCCTCGCACGCAGCGTGGCGCTGGGTAGTGGAGAGGAGCTCAGCGAGGGTCGACGGTTGTTGCACCCCAAGCGTCCTTTAAAGGAAGCCGTCGCAAGTGCCTCGGATGAGGGACTGATGGCTAAAGGGACGTCGAGGCGCGGGATGCGAAGTGCTTCTGTCCGGAACCGCTGGATGTAGTCCCAGAATGCTTCGTCATTCTTTTTCCGAACAGACAGAAGAGATGCCGCGGTGCGCGGCTAAGACCTTCCGGCCAGGAAGTGGTCTCGAAAGGACTTTTTCAATAGGTGGAAGGAAGAGATGGAGCCTGCGGGGAGGGCTTCGAACCATGCCCGCACAGCTTCCTTCAGCGTGGTCGGGAAAGACCGGCATTTGGTCGCGTATGATGCTCCGTAGAACACCATATGCGACTCAAACCCATGGACGTGGTCCGCTGGGTCAGTAGTGTCGTCGTAGGGCGCGATGGAAGGTAGAGGCAGTTTTAGGGAGACCCAAGCCTCCAGGATCTCCGCGGTGAACGGGGAGCGGAAGTCCAGGTCGTCATCCCCCAAGAGTTTGCCTTATGCCTTCGGATCATCGCGTCCATGCGGCGCTCAAGGTCAGCGACGCGGCGGAGGCGTCTGACCAATTCCTGGTCGGCATGAGCTGAGCCCCCGCGCCTGGACGCGTGGGCGCTTAAATCGACGTCGGAACACGTGGGGGTCTGAACTGCCGCGGCACGGCGAGGTGAGTTGGCCTGCCGCACTAGTGTTCGGCGTGCGAACGGGGACAATTTTGCATGCTGCTTCTGCGGTGCTGGAGGGGCACGAGACCTTCAGTGAGACGACTCCTCTAGTTGCTCCGGTGGCGGGGTAACCGTCAGGGCCGGCTGTCTGGCCAACTGGGCCTGGAGGCCCTGACAGATTCCTGTTAGATGTTGCATCTGCCACCGAAGCTCTGCTATCTCCAGGGCGGTCGCAGGTACTGCAGCAGCAGGATTGTCGCCGGGTGTACCAGTGAGGGAGACGACGGCGTCGACAGGGGGGACTCTGACGCGCGAGTCCGCGCGCGGCTGTCGAGACCTCGTCGCCCTGCTGCTGTAGTTCTAGTGAGAGGAACGTCCGCAAGCCATGGCTGCTGTCGTTCCCACAGACGGCACCAAACTGTGGAAGCGATTTTCCTGTTTGGGCCGGAGCCAAACGGGCCTCCACTGAAGAAGAGGGGAAACGAACGCCGGTGCGAACGGAAGCCTGCAAGACCAAAACCAGATCAGGGGGGGGGGGGGGGGGGGGCGGTTGAAGAACCGGGGAGAACCCTCCAATGCCTAAGTCAGCAGGGGACTAGAAAGGCTTGAGGAAGGAAGGTTCTGTGATGTGTGAATCGCTCGAGGGCGAGTGCGAGACTGTGTACCTTTGCATGGTCGTTGCCTGGGCCTTTTATAGGCAGGAGCAGTGGAGGAGAGGGACGGAACGTCCCCTAATGAGGCCGAAAAGGGCGCGCTGGTTGGCGCCCTTGGCGGGGAGTTACGCATCTAGGCGCCCGTTGAGGGGTTCTGCAGTTAACGTGCCATCTGATCGTGGGGCGTGCACGATGCAGCCGTTGTAACCGTCGCAATAAGGTGAAGGGCTGCTCGGATTCTTCTGGGCGAAAAGTACCGAACGGATAGCCTGCTCGGTGGGCTAGACCTACTGTTCGGTAGCCGGGCCCAATGCTCGGTGCCTAGTATCCGGGCGCTGATTATGCCCGCGGGTCCATGGCATGATTCCTGCAAGGCCTGTTCGGTAGACAGTGTCTGAACCGAACAGGATGGGGGGTGTCCGGAGACTACCCTTGGAGACCTGGAGGGCGTCGGGAGCGGAGGCCGCACGGTGCCCGGTGCTCGGGTACTTTGGTGATTGCGGGCTCGAGCAGGAGCCACCTGATCTGCTCGGTAAGGACAAATCATGTTGGAGCAGTCGGTGCGGTGTTCGGAAACTACCGCTGGGACCGTTGGGCATTTACAGCTGAAACGTGTTCAGCAGCCGGTTGGCTGAAGCTGAGGACACGTGGCGCGAGGGCCATAGCCGTTTTGCCTTACTGGGTCTTGATGGGCCTATGTGCTAGGAGGATAAAAATAGCCTCTACAACTTCTAATAAGAAACGTGTAATAACATGGTCATTCATTTGATACATGCAAAATTTTTGAAGAGGCACACCCGTTTAGAAAGAAACATAAAGAAAACTAGAGTAACAACGAAGAGGGAAAATTTAGGGGCGGTCATAAAATAGCATAACAGGGGCATTCAGGATTCGATCCATCAATATACCTAAACCAATTCTCGATGCCCGAGCCTCATCGGCGCGCTGAATTCCTTTTTAATGGATTGAGATATGGATTCAACATAAGTGGGCAGAATGTGATAGTGGCAGATATCTTTCTGTTTACATCAAGGACCCAATAAGTGATTTGCTATGACTACTTGGAGTAGATGTCAATATCATGATTAGATCAAACACAAACTTAAGAAAAGTAAGATATCATTATAGTGTTTCTTTGTTCCATTCGTTTCTAAATTGGTGAAGAAACAGAACCAACTTGATGCAAAAGAATCACATGTTTGGAAAAGAGTATCTAATATTCTTTACACAATTTTCAGTTGAGCAAAAATACATGCATCTCTTAGGATGTAGGTTCACATTCTATATACATTGCTCCATTCTTTATTATTGTTTTCTTATTTCTGCAAATAAGGTCAAGTGAGGTTTACTTTCAAAATTAGGTGTCAAATAGTGACCAATTTTATATAAAAGCCAGTGACAACTGTTATTTTTCGTCCCTCTTTTCATCCGAGATCTTATAAGTTCATACGGCGGGATAAAACTTGTGAATACTACAGATAGATGATTTCAGCTTCTAACCCTTTTGAGATTTGAAATTCCTTTTTCTCCTCCCAGCGCCCCCCCCTTCCCCCACCAAGTTTCTTTCTCATGTTGCTTCATTCCTTGTCCCTGTTTCATACAGCTTCAAGTGTATTTTTAAGTGCAGAACATATATCCACTTACACCCAAAAAAAAATAAAAAACTGTATCATGTCTAGTAAATGCATCCATAAAAATCCATGCCTCTTCCCAAGTTCAACGCTTGAGCCCGTGAATATACTTGCACCCAGTAGGTAGACATTAGAAGAACCTGATTAAAAAAAAATAAGGGGGAAAAGAAAAACAGAATCTCAAGAAATGTTGGAAGCCATAATGACCTGTTGTAGTATGCACACACAAGAGCTGTGTCCCACCCCATATGAACTAATAAGATCCTCGGGGAAAGAGGGGGCAAAAAAATGACAATCGTCAACTGACTTCTATATAAAACCAACTGCCATCTGACATCTAACCCTAACAGTATGACATCTCACTTGACCTTGTTTGCAGAAATAAGGAAACAAGGACAAGGAACGATGCAACATATACAAAATACGAGCCTACATCCCCAAGACAAATGCATGTACTTCCGCCCAACTAGCAACTGTGTAAAGAACACCAGATAGCTTCTTCCAAACATGTGATTCTTTACCATCAAGTTGTTTCTGCTTCTTCACCAATCCAGAAACAAGTGGAACAAAAGCAACACCATAATGAGACCCTACTTTTCTTAAGCTTGCACTTGATCCAATCACGATACCAACATCTGCTTCAAGCAGGCATAGCAAATCACCCACGGAGTCCCCAATGTACACAGAAAAATGTCTGCCAGTGTCACTGCAGTTGTTTAAGATAGCTTTGAAGGTTCGAACTTTGTCCAATGGAGTTTCCATTTTCTTGATAATCTCCCCTGTAGAAATGGATTCCTTGTAGCTCAACTCGTTTGCGTGTATGTTCAGAACACTAAGGTCACCTGTTCAATCACAAATATGTTTGCAATCAAATTTCAGTAACCATTGCACATTTAAATCTTCTATCTCCTCGATTCAAAATAACCATAAAAAAACAGGAAACACATATTAAGTAACATATTTGTGTTCAGATGATTCCAGAATAAACTCTCCTTCAAGAGCACTAGAATAAAGCACAAATGAATTTGCCATGGCATGACCAAAAAGGAAAGCTGAAGATGAAAATAACCGATCAATACCCTAAGACTTCTCACAAGTTGCATATTCAACATAACCTCACTTGCAAAATGGAGTATGGAAAGAGGGCTGCATCAAATTAATCCTTATGAATAATGTATGGGTCTCAGTAATAAACATTCACAGTAATTTTCAGAAGGTATCAGTCAATCATCTATTTATGACTTTGAGCAGTAGTGGATGGAAGTTTGTCCAATAAAGTCAAAAGTGATTGATGACTGCTTTTTTTTTTAGTTCCATTCACTGGAACATATGGTCAGACAGAAACAGAAGATTCAAGGACAAAGCTTGAAAAGATTATCTCATCCTTTAAGGAGCACGGGAGATTAGTTCCATTCACTGGAACATATGGCAGCCAACATCCAAATGCTTGAAGATTCCACTATCCTTCATCTATTAAGCAGATGGAGCGCTTCACTGAAGTTTACCTTCTACTGTCCTGTTCTATTTTCTGGCAGAACACTGCCTTTTTGCTTTCCAGTAACTCGTTTCCTCAACATCTTTTTATTTTTTTTTCTTCATAATGAATTGTAGCATTATGGTATCATTGTTCCCTTTCAGAAAAGAAGTTAGTCATGATTTTTCAGAATTGGAAATTATATATATATGAATAGAATTGATTATTCCTAATATCCTTAAGTTGGCATAACCGAAAATGGAATACCTGATGATAATGCAGATCTAATGAGATCCCCACACCAACAATAAGACAGTATATGAGCTTCAACATTCAGTTCTTTCTTTGAAACTATGTTCTGGAAAAAATTTCTGCAGCCATCTTGGAGGATCAAACGTTCACCAGCTCGTATTATATCATCTACATTCAAGCCCTTAAGCACCCCTGACTCGCACACTCGCATATTTGCCCGCTTCTCAAACTGTGAGAGCTGTTCCAATGCTTTGCATAGACCTTCATAATCAAATGCTTTAGCTGAAAAAGAAAATTTTGAACACAAGTTAACATCAATGCCCAACATCCAGAAATTTTGTCTGCTTCAGCATTCATAATAAAAGCTATAAACTGATAAAAGACCAAAATCTTTGAGACACTTGGTAATCAACTAAGAATTACCTCTCTCTCCTGAAATAACATTTTCTATGCACTGTTCATGCTCCTCAGTGTATTCAGTAGAAAGGGCATCCCATGAATTTCTCAAATCTACAGATGACTTTCGGGCTAGTGGCTCATTGCTGTCAATAAGATCAGCTTTGGGTGCACTTAATATCGCAATCTCTGCTAAAATTGCTGAAGAATCAACCACCGTACATGTCAAATCAAAGTCAGAAAAGAGGACAAAATGATGCTCTGATGAATCATGCAATCTGGTTAAAGGGACTATAGTTTGTTGCTCAACAGCCTGAGCATAAAAGAATTCAATCTCTAATTTAACTGCTTGACGGTAGAGCTTTTCCGTCACGTCAAGCTCCTCTCCAGTCAAAGAGATGCTTAGTTTGTCGAGTAACTCCTCTATTTGAAGTGCTGATGCCTGTGCACATTAACAAAGGTAAGCAATTCTTGTTCGAGAACAAACAAAAATAATAATAGTGTTTATATTAATAAGACAAACCTCAAAATCTGGAGAGGCATAAGTATTGATCCACTTCTTGTAGGGGTGGCTGCTAACATCAAGACCCAAAAGCTTCAGGATCTCCGTCCCCAAAAATGCATACAACCTCATGCAAGGAGTCATAGCTGCAACTATGTATGCAGCAATCTTTGTCTTCTCAAATGGAGTGGCAATTGTAGCAGGAGCTTTGCCACCATCAACCTTCCCAACTGCTGTTGCTAATAGGAAGCTTGTATACTTTACCGTAGCAGGGTTGGGACTGATCTCCTTGGTGACGTCAACACCCCATTCCTGGAGAACTTATTTCATTCAGGAAAAAAATAAACAGCAAAATGCTACAAAACATACATTAGATAGTAGAGCAACAATGAAATGCTTTATGCCAATTTTGTGACTGTAAAAATGGAGCAGAGACCTTGAAAGGTCCAACATTCTATTTGCACTAGGACTAACCAAGATGGTTGTAAATGGAGCAGATGGTTGGGATCCAACTTTGCTATGTTCTGTTGGGTATAAGTTGGACATTTATGCCAGGGTAATTTTTCTTAAAAAAAAAGAGAGAGGCAAACTGTAGAAATCTGCTTTTCTATCCAGCAGTATCAGTGAGATACAAATCTCCTACCATCTCCATCTACCTATGAATTCCAATTTCTAGGGCTGCAAACGGGTCGGGTTCGGAACCGGAAACACAGATTCCGATTCCGATAACCGAAATATAGTTCCGATTCCAATAAAATCGGAATGGTTAATTCCGATTCAGATAACATTACCGGAACCGAAATTCCGATAAGCTAAGCTGTGTTTACCATGGTTTTACCTTTTGAGTTTATGGATAATTTATCGGAATAACCAATACCGATTCCGATTCCGATAGCTTATCAGAAAATCCGATACTGATTCCGATAAGCTATCGGTATCATTTTTCAATTCCGAAACCGATAATTTTCATCGGAATTGGGTCGGAATATCGGGTTCCGTTTACACCCCTACCAATTTCCCACCTAAATCCCTTGGTTCCTGACAGAAGGAGAGAAAGGGGTATTTGAAGGTTGCAAAGACACTCTTGGCACCATAATATCATCATTGAATTCTTTTGAATATGAGAAAGAGAGAGAAGCATATAGAGGCACAAAAGGGGAGAAGACAGGGACCTTGAGCTATTGCACCCTGACATCGCTGCCTTCTTCAGTTACCATGATCTTGTCAAAGGTTCTCATATCAATGTGTTAGGATTTTTGATGTCATTGTCCCTCAAGATGCTGACACTTTCAGCCACCATGATTGCCAAGAATACTGACATTGTGATGGGAAGAGATGTGACAACGGAGGCTGCATATTGATGATAGGAAATAGGTGGGTGGATCTCTAAAATGCCAGTGTATATCATCCTCCACTTGGTTGGCCTCAAAAGGTTCTAATGCCATAATGGGAAGAAACATGATGAATGGGGCTGGAGGGAACAGAATTCCCACCCTCTCCGAGCCTTTATTAATGCCAGTTACTGCAGCATAAAACCAACAAACGTAAAAGAGAGTTCAATAATTCAATTGGAACTCTATGTTAAAGTCTGTAAGCATGGCATATCAGATGTCCCAAAAGTTCTTCTTGGCCAAACACATATAATGTGAATTAAACAAACAAAGAGAAAGATGTCATTCTATTATGAGATATCATCACATGCTTCTCTTCTTCTTGGTAAATGATTTACAAAATCAATAAAGTGTCCTTTATTGCATCAGAGAGAAAAAGTCCCTCAAGATGAAATGGGTCATATAGGTCAGAGTAAGTTTAGTCATGATTGAATACAGTGATCCCTCAAGCTTTTGATAACAGGACTTATGATGACATCAACACTAAGGCATAGTTGTCAAGGCGTTCACCTAGGCGCCGCTTAGGCGTAAAGGCGCCCTTGAAGAGGTAGGCGATCTGGCCGCTTTTCTGAAATGGCAAAAGGCGCCTCTAGGCGTCGCTGAGGCGGTCTAGGCGCACGCCTAGACCGCTTGGGCGGTTATTGGGTCGCCCAGACCCAATAAAATATCCAGTTGCGGTTTCTGAAAAGGCCAAAACCCCACGCCCCAAACCCCACCCGACCCCGTTGACCCCGTGTTCCCTCCCCGATCGCGAGACCGGCAAGCACCGAAGCTAGGGCTTCGAAGGGCCGCTCCGAAGCCATCGTCGCCGGCCCCGGCGTCCACCATCACCAGCTCCGGTGACTCCCTCCAGCCTCCACCGTTGTTGCCTCCGGCTCCACGGCGTCCACCTTCTTCGAAGGTACCTCGCTCTCTCTCTCTCCCTCCCTCTTTCGACTTTGGAGGAGACATCGCCGGAATCGTCCGGCTCCCTCCCTCCTTCTCTTCTCTCCCGGTCCTTCTCCCTCCCTCTTTCGACTCTGGAGGAGACATCGCCGGAATCGTCCGGCTCCCTCCCTCCTCTCTTCTCTCCCGGTCCTTCTCCCTCCCTCTTTCGACTCTGGAGGAGACATCGCCGGAATCGTCCGCTCCCTCCCTCCTTCTCTTCTCTCCCGTCCTTCTCCCTCCCTCCCTTTCTCACTTTCTCTGTTTCTCATCTCCGGCCTCCCTACTCCCTCCCTCCCTCTCTCACTCTCTCGTCTTCCAGTGCGCAGAGGGCCTCCGGCCCCCTGCTCCCTCCCTCCCTCTCTCACTCTCTCATCTCCCAGTGCGCAGAGGGCCTCCGGCCCCCTGCTCCCTCGCTCCCTCTCTCACTCTCTCATCTCCCAGTCCCTGCTCCCTCCCTCTCTCACTCTCTCATCTCCCAGTCCCTGCTCCCTCCCTCCTCTCTCACTCTCAGACTCTCTTATCTCCCAGTGCGCAGAGGGCCTCCGGCCACCTGCTCCCTCCCTCCCTCTCTCACTCTCTCATCTCCCAGTCCCTGCTCCCTCCCTCCCCTCTCACTCTCTCATCTCCCAGTGCGCAGAGGGCCTCCGGCCTCCCTGCTCCCTCCCTCCCTCTCTCAGTGACACAGTCACATGACTGTGGTCACTGTGCTTACAGTGACACAGTCACTTTTATTTGGTTAATTATGTTTATTAAATATGATGTATATTTTTTTCCAGAGAATACAATGGATTGCACTTCTGAGATAGACGTGAAGAAGAAAGCCAAGTCTAACGACTAAGCGTAATTTTTCTGTAATTTAATTTTCTGAAATTTTTTTCATGCTTCTGAATTTTTTTTTTGTAATTTTCATATATTTTATTATGTTATGTATATTAGGAAATATGTATTTTAGATTTTTTTAATTGGTGGCTTAAGTGTCGCCTAAGCGACGCCTAAGCAGACGCTTAAGCGCCTAAGCGCTTAGGGACCCCGTGAACGCCTTGGTTCGCCTTGACGCCTTGACAACTATGCACTAAGGTAAGATCAAATGTGCATCCAGCATAGATACTTCTTGCATTTGTAGAGGATGTAGATGACATAATTTTTTACCACAATTTCTAGCACTACTTTTGAATGTACTTTTGGCACTTTGCCTACTGCTAGTTTTGTCAAGACTCAAGTTGCTCCCATTGATCCTTTCTTCTACTGAGGATTCACAACGATATGGATCTTGATGTCTATGATTCACAACGATATGGATCTTGATGTCTATATTCAAACAGATAAACAGAAAATTGAATATGTCATGTTGATATGGATCTTACTGCACGATATATTTTCAAACTTCAGGTAAAACAAAACTTAGGTATGCATCCGGAAAACTGTTACGGGCTGGATGGTGTGAGCATCCAAAAGGGAGTGTGAGGCCCTCAACCCAGCTAAAGTTGCTAGTGACTTTAGTCCCACATTGGATTTCACAAAGAGTTGGACCAGTTTAAAAGAAAAGGAATCCCCTCCCTCAATGCCTAGGTTTTGGGGAAGGACAAATGGTTCCTAACAAAAACAGGCTGAGAAAGAGAACAGAAAGGGATTCTTGATTAGTTTCTGTCGTTACTCTCAACTATTCTGATTAAAAATACACTACTAGTCAACTAAGCTAAAAACATACGAGACGACAAGAGGTCCCGAAGAAAAAATGAATAAGAATAGAGATGGTGAATAGCAAGTCCGAAGATCTTACTTCAAGAACGGAATTATGCATCTTCAGCTCTTTCACGACACTCTTCCTCAGCTCAGATATAGCAGCCTTCGCATCGTCATCATCAGCACAGTCTCCCGCCATCTCGTACCTAACATCCACCAAGAGAATCACAAGAACATAACACAAGAATCAGTATCGAAGGCCTACAGCATCCATATCGATATGTAGCAAACACGAACTCAGGTTCAACATTCTAGATACCCCTAGCAAAAGAATTAAAGCAAAGCAAGAATGAGAGGAAACAAGAACTCCGAGAGGACTCACGCTTGAGCAAAAGCCTTGAGGAAGTGCACATCCTGAGCAATGTAGCGCCGGAACGTGTCAAGCTCCAAACCCCCCGCGATCAAGCAGACCATGAACGGTGTACAAAACGGCAGCAGGGACTCCTCCCGAGACTTAATCCAGAACCGCTTCGCCACCGAGCCTTCGACCGCCGCCGCCGCGGCCACCGCAGCGATGTGCATCTCGGTTCCGCCTTCCCCTCCACCACGCAACAGGACGACGACGACGAGAGACGCCTCGCAGGGAACCCCCTTGCCGCCGAAAAAAGAGGATCCCGGGCGCAGAGTAGCCGAGATCTCGCCGAGGACGCGCCGGCAGAGAGCTTCGGAGGCCAGGCGGCGGATCCGAGGCGGATCGGCCGGAAGAGCAGCCGAGGGGACGGGACGAGGAGGCTAGGGTTAGGGATGAGGAGGCCGCGCAAGAGAGAGGAGGTAGAGAGGAATCGCATCCAGAGAGAAGCGAGGAAAGAACACAGAGATGAAGATTTCAGGGAGGAGGGGTGGGGGTTTTATAGTGGGCAGAGGAGGGGGTGGGTTGCAAGGGGACTGAGCCGGCCGCCGGCTCGCTTTTTCATGGTCTCCCCGTGAGGGGAGAACGGAGACGGGGCTGTGGAGGGTAGCGAACCGGGTCGCCGGTTGGAAGTGAGAGCCGAGAGTCCGAGGCGGGTTAGGGGTGTTCACTATTCGGTTCAAACCGAAAAACCAAATCGAACCGATCAATTGATTCGGTTTGGTTCGGTTTGAAAGTGAAAAAATTTGGTTTGGTTTCAAACCAAACCGAAATTGTAAATTCGGTTTGGTTCGTTTACAGATCTTGTAAACCGAACCAAACCGATAAAACCGAATTTTATAATATAATTTTAATTTATACATATGTATCAAGTATTCAGATTTGTTTAATATATACATACATGTATATATATATATATATGTATATATGTAAATATACACATTGTGTAAAGTAATATGGTCATCAAATTTTCACTTATAGATATATTCCTCATTATATAGGTTGATGGTTAAATTGAGTCAACATGTGAATATGTGATTAAAGCCTTACCTCCAAAAGAAATAGTAGGTTAAAGTCTTGTTTGTGAAAGGTCCACTTATTTTCGGGTTAAACCAAACCAAACCGAACCAAACCGAATTATATCGGTTCGGTTTGGTTTGGTTTGAAAAAATTACGGTTTGGTTTGGTTCGGGTTGGCTCTGGTGATGGTTTGGTTTGGTTTTTAAAAAATTCCCTCTAAACCAAACCAAACCAAACCATGAACACCCCTAAGGCGGGTATGGTCGCTTTTATCTGCTAACGTGTTCCGGGGAACAAGTTACAAAGCGCAACAAATCATGTGACCTATTGAAAAAGAGAAATTTTAAGAAAGTATTTTATTTTAAAAAATTTAAGATTTATAATTCAACATTAATATGAACATTTATTTTTCTGAAACACTTTTTATACAATATTTAATTTCTATAAATGAATTATTCTAGGAATAATTTACTAATACTTTACGTATCGAGGTTCATATCAAAATAATTGCTTATGTGACCGGAATAAAATTTCAATACTTAAGGAGGGAGCTTCTGACAACATCTTTTGTTGTAGGAGAATTTTAACATAACAAGCCAACATAAGTTAGAGGTTGTTATAAGTTATATTGATTATAGGGTGTTACAAAGTTAAACTCAGGGTCCGTTGAACCGGAATCAATTTCAATTACTTAAGGAGGGAGGTTCTGACAAAATCTTTTGTTGTAGGAGAACTTTAACATAACACGCCAACATAAGTTAGAGGTTGTTATAACTGAATTTAGGGTGTTACAAAGTTAAATTCAGGGTTCATTGAGTTTGTTCAACGTAAAATTTCATATAAAAAATATTTTTTTAAAAAAACCATACAATGAATTATTTAGTACCATTGAAAAGTTAATTCATAAATTTTTTTACCAAAGTCATTTATCTCAATTTCTCCTTCGTATAGGATTTTATAAGTGAGATTATAATCTATATTCTCATTTCTAATACCTAACATTAAGATCCCGGCACTCGTGGCGCCCGAGACCCTGTGCTCGATGCCCAACGATCTGCTCGGCACCCAACGTTCAATGCCTAAAGATCGACGCCCAACAACCGGCGTCTGATAGTCGACAATCGAAGCCTTGTAGCGAATGACGACAAGCAGCGACGACCGTAGTCTATGGCAACCGATGGGTTGCGGCGGCAGTCAATAACTCTGGCTGCTAGTGGCACCCGACGTCCAACACCCAACAATCAGTCACCTATGACCGTTACTGACGGTCAAAGCCCAGAGTCTGATAGCCAACGACGGCAGCCTGTGGCAACTGGTGGTCAACGCCTGGCGCTCGATGCTGACTAGTGACCAGCGCTCAACACTCAGTGGCTAATCGTCGACGACCACAGCCCGACACCCAACGCCCAAAGGCAACACCTATTGTGGTGCTAATGGTCAATGGCGATCGGTGTCCAACTCCTAGTGACGGCACCAACGGCCGATGACCAACACCCAATTCTCAACGACCGACGCTAGTGACCTACATCAATTTCGAGACGATAGATATCAATTAAGATTTATCAAACTCCAACTAAACCTACAACTGTTGTGCTCGAAATTTTTAAAATATTTTTAATTGATAGACATCAAATAAGAAAAATAATATCAAAAAATCTATTCAGGAAAATCATTTATTTAGTTACCAAATAAATTATTATATTATTATTTTTTTATAAATACTTTTTTAAAAAAAACTTTTGTCCTATAAATATATTTTACAACCAACTAAATTAACTCTAACTTTTTTTTAAGTTGGAATAGCCCAGTGGTTTAGCCACTGGGTGAACATAGCACTATCACAGGTTCCAAACCCGGACCCCTCCTACCCGTCCCATGCCCCCAGTCTTAAAACAAATTTTAAATCTTTGAAAAACACCTGAAGCGCCTAAACGCATCTACAGTGGGTTAGATTAAAAGTGGATCAAATGTGAGTTAACTCAAGTGGGTTAGATTAAAAGTGGGTCAAATGTGAGTTAACTCACAATTTTCCAACCCACCTCTAGAGGTGGATTGGGGTTAACTCAAGTGGGTTAACTACCTTTTTGTCTTAGCGGTACATAACATTATTACTACTTTCTCTTTTCTCAACACAACATTAATTGCTACTTTTTTTTTCAAGTCACTTTTTGATATGAAAGTGGGTTAACTCACTTTATCTTGCCAAAGCAATCCTTTAAAGAAAAAGTGAGTTAACTCATTGTAGTTAAAATGAGTTAACACACAAGAAAACAAACTAAAAAATGAGTTAACTCTGTATAACTTTAGTCATGGGTTGGAGTTAACTCTAACCCCAACCCATTGCCAAACTGAGGCTTAGAGTTTGAGTCTCTGCAGGGGGTGGAGCCTCCCGACCTGTTCAAGCCTTCCAAGAAGCTGTTCGAGCTGATAGCTGAGGCTAGCCGAGGTTTGATATTATTTCCGACATCTAATCATTTCTTATAACTGATCGATCCTTCCCTTGTAGTGATGGCCTACATGGGTAAGTCGCCAGCGCCATCTGCCAAGGCGAGGGGCAACATCTCGCTCTCTGATATGGCGATGCGTGAGCTTATGTCAAGGAGCAAGAAGAGTGTCAGCCGAGGATCGAAGCGCGGATGCCCGTTTGAGAACGACAATCCTACAGCTACCCCATCGCCATTGGTCCCCGAGAAGACGCAATCGTCGGAGAAGTGGGCGCCATCCAAACATCCTCGACCTACCACGACATCGATCGAGGTCATCGCCTCGGGCTCTTCTCTTCCGACGTCGCCCTGTCGGTCGAAGGAGCCCAGTGCTACGGAGTGGGGCCGACAATCGGTCCCCACTAGAGTCAAAGCCCACTCACTGGCCCAGAAATCCAACGAGGTCATCCAGGATTTCTATAGGGCTACGCAAGAGCAACTGGCGTCGTTTGGGACGCTTCTGCTCCGGGTCGAGTCCTCCCGAGCCTCAACCGAGGCACGTATAGCCGACGTCGAGGCCAAGCTTGAGGCCGAGAAGAAGCTGAGAGCTGAGGAGGCCAAGAGGGCGGATAAGCTGCTCTAGGATGAGAAGAAGGCCCTCAAGACGATGCAGCAGGCCCACGAGAAGACAAAGGATGACACTGCGCGACTGGTGGCCGAGGAGCGAAAGAAGGCAACCGACGATGCCGTCTATAGCAACTCTGATTTTTAAATTATGATAAATAATATTAAATCAAATTAAAATAAGAAATTTATTGAATAAAGGTAATAAATAGATTAAATTAGAATAAAGAGGGAATAAATTGAATTAAAGGGAATTAAATCAAAATCCATTAAGCTAAATTAGTAGATGGGTTATACTAATGGTCCACACAAGAAGTAATGGGCCAAAAAGCCAAGAGCCCATCTTTGGATGGAAGTAATTAAGCTAAATTCGTATCCAGAAATAGTAATAAATAGAAAAGGGTAAGATAAAGACTAAATGGGATCTAATTATCCTAAATAGGAGTCCTCATCCCATCCTAACACATTGCCCATGGATAAATGTAAGAAAATAGGAAGATAAATATGAAAATTTATAGCTAAGAGGAAAAGGAAGAGTTGGAGAAAGGTTGGACTCTTAAACAACCTAATAGACCTCTAATTCGCCCCTACCAACCCTCGGAACGTTGCTAAAGCTCTGGAGAACGAGGAGAGGAGGCTGAGAACGAGGAGCAAGGAGAGGAAGGGCTTCGAGCAAGACGATCTCACCTTCTACTTCGTCCAAAACCCTAGGATTTCTTTACAGCGTGAAAAGATAGGCAATCTCTCAAGCTTAACTTAATTAAATTCGACCCTAAGTAGACCTTGATCCTCTCTAGCAAAGTCCCGTGATTGCCCTAATTTTCGTTGCTCCATGAGAGAGTATTAAATACTCTAATCCCTGTCATCATCATACATCCGAACCAACTTGTATGCTTTCAATCCATGTGTATACTTGATCCCATGCCTTGCAAATATTCTCATAAATACTGCATGATGTTAGGCTTCGAATGATTCTATTTCCCTTAATTTTCATCATGCATCATTTGCTAATTAAATCGAAATCCATGACTATGCATGTTTTAGGTCACCGAAAAGTAACATAATTAAAGCATACCCAATACTCGTCTATTTTCTAATTACTCGTGCCTAATGATACATCTACATGTCTAGTTTCGTTTAAAATGGGTTTCATAATTTTTGGACCTTTGTGCGATTTTGTATTGATTTTAGAAGGGACCTGTATCAGGCATGGAAGGATGGACCCAATCTGAAAAGGGCTGATTTCCCTTTCTGGGTTCAGGCCGCCCTTTTGAAATCGCGACGGCCCGACCCGTCGCGATCTCAGAAGGGTCGCGACTGACCATATCGATGCGTCATTAACGCGACGGCCCGCGCCGTCGCAGTTTGTTCCGACTTACGCCAACTCGGTCGGTTTAGCAGAACGCGGCCGGACCGCCTATCGCGACATGAAACGCGACGGGTACCCCCGTCGCGATTTCAAAATGTCGCCAGAACCTTAATTTGCTCATGTACCCTTGTTATATGCCATTTAAACCCTATTTAACCTTAATTGTGTACTGTTGTGAACAGTAGCAAACTATTCATTAAATAATGGGCATTTATTATATGAAAATCATTAATTGAAAGCTAAAGAGCACAACTATTCTTGCTCTCATGATTTTTTAACACTTACACACACTAAACATTTATATTTTCAATGAGACCTTGTTAATTTACTCAATAATATATTTGGTAATTAAGTGAAATTATTTACTTAATTTCCCTATTATTTTAATAACACTTGTCTTCATTTTATTCGTATGTTTTATCGCGTCCCTCTATCTTTGAGCACTCGAGGCAAGACGGATAACATTTCGTTACACACTTCTTTCTTGGCTTGGACCACCTCTCCGTTGGAAATACTCCTAACAGGCCTAACAGGATCAGAGACTCCTTGTCAAGGCCTCCGTAAGTCTTCTTGGCTTTGGCGGATGTCCATTGTCGACGAGCTGGTTGTACCCCTAAAATCCTTTACACCCTAGGGATCAGCATGATCCAACAGTCTTAGTGTGTTCTTTCTTACCATGGGATCATGTCGGACCTCTGGTCTGTGTCATGGCACAGCTAGTGGGCGGTTGTGACTTCTACCGGACTGCTGGCACACGACATAGTACTGTGCAACTGTTAATATCGCATGTTTATCGTAATTTTACGATTTTGACCCTATCTCATCTACTATCTCTATACTATCATCTGTTCACGTTCTCTCTACACTCTCGTCTATTCGTCACTTACTCTCATCTATTCTTGGTACTCTATTTGACCATCCACTTGATTGTCAAAGATAAAAATATGAATATGCTAGGCAACATTATAAGGGCCCGATCTGGTCCTGGGATGAGCGCCCAAAAGGCTATAACTCGCTGGGGTTTAATGATCAGGGTGTTTGGCATGCACCTAACGAATGACTCTCAAGATTTAATCTATAACAATCATTCATATTACTTGAAATCGTGGTTGAAGGAATATCAACCAACAATTGCTATCGTGACTAGCGCACTGTTGTGCAACTTTACTTGCTATCTAGTTATATGGCTAATCCATTATCATACTTGTTGTAACGTCGCGTGCTTTTCGGATCCATGTGGATCATGTGTGTTGTGGTTGTGGCGGCCGTTGTGAGGCCATGTGAGTTGGTTGTGTGGAATGTGTGGTTTGGATGTGTGGTTTGTTCAGGTGAGATGCAGGTTTGGTCCTGAAATGAAATAGGACCTGCTACAGTTGAGTTGGAGTTGGTGGCCAGGGGTGGTCGTTGACCTGTTGGCGTCCAGATAGGTTGCCGTTGACTGCATGAACTTGGCGGCACAAGATGTGGACGTTGATGGTGGCGGTTGCCATTGGCAGCAGAGGGGTTGACGCCAACCTAAGAATTCTGCAGGTTATAGGGTCACCCGAGAGCAGGTTCTTCACCTGGTTCTCTCTCTCTCTTGCCCCAGCTTCATGCCCTTGTGTCTCTAAAGCTTCCAACAGGTACAGGAGAGTGGTTGGAGGATCGTGGGACATGTGGCGTTGCCGAATTACGTGAGGAAACGCCGTGGCGTGGTGCAATTGCCGTGGGAGCTCGCGGAGGGTTCGGTGTAAACCGGGAGATTTCGGGAGGTTTAAGCGTGTTCTGAGGTAGGGGACGAACCCTGTTAGCTCTGTAGAAACATTAAAACACAACATAACCACCTGAATCAGCATGTTTAATGCATTTTCGGATTAAGTTGCACCATGCGGGGATAATGGGTGGTTTGGTGAATTTAAGTAGTAAAGCATGCTGTTATAGTTTAATTATAGTGCATGGATGTTAGAAGAACTATTTCTGCATGTCTTTCCATTGTTTTAACGGTTGTAAAACCTGTAGAATCGGTTTAGGGTTTCTGCAGGAGTAGAAGCTGAAGATATTGGCATCAACATCGTTTGTCGCCAGGTTCATCAGCTGGGATATAGACGGCCAGATCCCTTGCCGTCTACTTCCTATAAGCGGTAGTCGATGTTGCCGCCTACTTGTATATAAGCAGAAATGACTATTTAAGGTCTTTATCGATAATGAATGGTGCGTTGGCACCTATGGTGCACTGAGTGCACATAATTTCCGTGTTTAGCATACAAGGTATGCAGTTAGTTACTTACTTTCGTGGCTGCGTGTTGTTCACGCGAGTCCAGTTGGGTTCACGTGTGGTGGACCGTTGTTACTTGAGGTTTACGTGAGTTTTCACGTGGTTTGTGTGTGACGTGCATGTGGTTTTGTGTACGTGGCGAGTAGTACGACGCCTACCGTGGTTACCTCTCCAGTTGGGTGCCCCAGGTTCTTTGTGAGCCAGGCTGTTAGCTCGGAGCTTTGTCCCGGTACTTGTGTGTACTGTCAAGGTCTGTGTCGTCTGACTTGGACACCCTCACTCCTGTGTTTGAGTTGCACGTCCGGCTGAGGGAAAGACGACAGTGGGACAGTGACACTTGTGTTTGTCTTTAGTCACTTGTAGCGCGCTCGTAGTTGGGGGTACGGACACCAGTAGACGTACTGGACCCCAGCTAGTCCTTTTTCCAGTGCCTCACTCTAGAGAGTTCTGGGCCAGGATCTCTAGAGGTGTCAGGCATGGGCCTGTGACCGTGTGGTCCACAGGTGGTGGTGTTTAGTTGGTCTCCACAGTTGCTTGACCTTTTCACGTGGAGCGGCAGCTGGACCCTTCGTCCGTGGCTGCGAGACTGAGAGGTAGACCCGTGTTAGCTTGTCCGAGTCAGTTTCTGGTGTCGCGAACCAGTTCACGTGGCCCGTGTTTGGCTGTCTCTACTTTAGCTTGTACACCTGTACTGGTTTTCCGTTTAATTATTAAAGTTGTTTCTCGTAGTCGGCAGACGGTGAGTACTTTTACAGCTTTTATATCCTGCTAGCTATTCTATAAATTGTTGGTACTGTTTACTGCTTTCATACCTGTGGTTTTGGTTTGCTCGGTGTTGGGGGAGTTCCCTACTGAGTCAGTGACTAGCGAGGCTCACCCCTACCCCCACAGGTGAGAGCGAGGAGGACGTTTCACGACCGTCGTCCAGTTCAGAGCCGCGCCGTAGCTGTGCAGGGTCGGTACCTTCAGCTGTGTAGTAGCAGCTCCAGTAGTGTAGTGTAGATAGTTGTTTAATTTCTTCAGTTGTACCTCGAGGTATGCCCCAGGCTCTTGTACTTTTATTCAGTTTTGTGGAAATTTGGCTATGTAAACTTGTGATATATATATAAAATGTGGTGTGTTCCTTTGTGTTTACACGGACTGTGGTTTGGTATCCCTTGCGAGGCTTCAGCCCGTTCGCGGGAGGCGGACTCGGATCAAGTACGTTATCGGTTTAACGGGCTTGGCCGAGGCATTCCGCCACACTTGTGGTCCTATATTCTCATGAAAGTGCTATTGTTTCACGTTATCATGCTACATCGCTTTCTTGACTTTACATGACTGTACTCTCTAGTCATCATGCCTTATAAGACATTAATCACTTAAATATGCATGTTTACATGAGATATTAAGTCCTACTGAGCGTTATCGTTCACCATGCGCTATTTGTTATATGTGTTTCAAGTGAGCCTGATCGAGAGGACCATACTCACGAGGAAGGGAATGAGGAGGAGCAGGAGGGACCCCATGATTCGGCAACCCGTGCTTTTAGTAGTTAGTTAGTCAATATGTATTAGGTTAGATTTGAATAAAGTACTATGGGCCCAAGTTATGGCTCTGATTAGTGATTGTAATAGTTAGTTGATGAAAGTTGGTTTTCATTTGGATTTATTCCAATAGTGTAATGGTTGGATGTTTATTTATCGCTCGATACTATTTAATAACTGTAATTTCGCTTCGATATTCCACGTCGGGGCGTTACACAGTCGCCGACTACCAGGCTCAAAGCCGAGGTCGTCAAGCTTTTCAAGCAAGGGTATGACTTCTGTCTCGGGCGTGTGCGGGAACACTTTCTGAGCATCAACCTCTTCGACCTGGAAATTGCAGAAGGGGATGAGGAAGCAGCCGCCGACGAAGACAACGAGAGCATCGCTGCTGCCTAAACGCAGCATTGTTGACTGTACACTTTCGTTATCTAGAGTTCCTTGCACAAATCAATATGCTCACCTTCTCTAAACTGTCTTACATATTTAAAATAGTAAAGATTAACTAATAAAGTGGTGAGAACATGTCATATCCACAGAGAGGCTGAATAAAGTTTGATTTAAGAAACTACTTTTTGAAACAACTCTAACAAACACTTATTCACCAAGATAACACTGCTTTAGAATTAATTCTGTAAATAGCACCACCCAAATCCCTCACAACTCGATAGGTCAAACATACTGAACGAACTAGCAGAATTGAAAATAAAAGACAATTGGTATCACTGTACCCTCACATTCGAGGGATCAAACAGATAAGTAAAGATCTGAAATAGAAATTCTCAAATGACTGGATGAACAGATTTGAATAAAAGCTAGACAAAGAACACTTTCACCTCTCCGATTGCTTAATCCATAACTAAAAATTACACACAGATGCAACCTCTAATTCTGAAACAATCTAGAACTAAAAAAAAAAAAAAAAATTGACAGAACAAGAATCTCAACAGAAACTTCTCAAACAAATTTACCCCTATAGCTCAGGGGATCAACAATCAACAATATCGACTCTCCACAAACACCAGCCACTATCTTCACAACTCAAAAATCAAACATAAAATTCAGAAACAAGAGTTTATTGTTGCTAAATCAAATTCCTAATGCTACCACTGCAGAACAGGGATAAGAACAAAAGATTAACACTAAGAAGCTCTGAAATCCCTCATGAATTCAAATCTATCCCCTAGCTATCCATGAACTCATCCATGAATCTGAACTCTGTAGACTTCTGGAAGCTGTCACCCTCCTAGACGCCAGACAGCCCAGAATGAACCAAGCATGGGCTCCCTTTGTAACGCCCCAGAAATTCAAAATGTTAAGAAAATAGAAATAATTCAGTTAAAATATCTTAGGATTGCTATTAAATTGTGATAATTAGATGATAGACTTAATTAGTGGTAATGAACGTATCCCAGTATCGTACCTCGAAGTGCGTGCCTCCACAGGGCGATACCGAAAAACGACAACGAAATAAAAATCTGAGAACATCATAATTTCCAGAAAATTGTGGAGAAATCAATTATGTAATTATCCAAATTTTTCGACGTACGGATTTCAAGGTACAGTCGACGCGACCATTTTCGGGTGATTTTTCACCTACTTTAAAATAAATTCTAAAAATAAAATAAAATCACCATAATTTGTAAAACTATCAAATTAGTCTATGGTTGAAATTTTAGGACAAATGGACACCATTTAGAGGTGTTTGTCTAGTGATCATTGGGCCAGCCAAATTTGGGACTATTTACGGTGATGATTTTATGGGAATTTTTGATATGTCCACGTGTGAAGTGTTGTGAAGGCCACAACACATGGTAGAAGCTTCTATGCTTATGCCTTATGTGTAAGTGTTGGATGGGTTGCATGAAACAGGTGTCCTTGGCATGGTTTAAGAGGTTTAAAAGCTTGACACCTTGATGGCCGACGTGCCATCGTGCATGGATGTTTGGAGGGTTATAAAACCTCCCAACACCCAGCATGTAAGATTTTCCACTTCTTGCTCTTGCCTCTCTCCTGCCCTTGTTGTGCCTACTGCTGCGTTGGGTTGTTGCGGCTGCACCTGATGGCCACCCTGCCATGAGTGTTGCTTTATTTTAATGGAAGTTGTTGCCGCATGAACTGCTGTTTCTGTTGTTCGTGTTGATAGTGCTTGCAAATCTCGCTACATTTGGAGTGCTGCTGCTGGAGTGCTGAGGTACTGTCTTGCACCTTCGCGTGGGTGGCAAGCTACTGGAGCTGTTGCTTTCCTTGTTTGATTAGAAGTGTGAGAAATATAGCTGTTGGGGACAGCTGCACCTTGGTTCCATCAAGACCATCGGAATGAAAGTAACATCCTTCAAATTTAGGTAGGATTCTATTCTTTTTTCTCTTCTCAATCCTTGTCTTTTGCCTTTGCTAAAAATTCATGTCTACATATATACTTGTTTTCCAATCTTGGAAGCTATCTTAAGAGTTAGGAGTTCATCTCTTCCGAACATGTATTGTTCTGTGAATTGGAGAAATTCCTTCTGTTGAACATAAGTAGGTATTGGTAGAATTCATTCTTATGACCATCAAATTGTAAATCTCCTTCGTTACTAAGCCTTGGAATCAAAGCATCGGTCTTGCTTCCATATGGCATAGGACTTAGTCAGCTTGTTTGATTACCTCTGTACTGTTGAGTTCATATGGTTGCTATTCAACACTCATGTCTTTAATTAGAATCTTATGTATTGGTAGGATTCCTTTCTTAATCTCTTAGTTCCCTTGCCACCTTTTCTTTGATTCCTTGGTTAATGGCATGTGTTACCTTAAGCATGCCATCCTTCCAATCTGAGAACTCAAACTTTTGTCAAATCCGATAGTCATGTTATTTCCAAAGTTTAGAAAATATGTCTATGTTAGAAAATCAACATTACATCAAGTTTTAGTTGACCCTCAAGTCACAAGTAACTACATGATATTGTCTTTGATCAATTCAACTCAATTCAGAGTGCTGATTTCATCGCATAGGTTAGATAGAACCTTAATGGTTTTCTAATCTTTGTTAGCCTGATTCGTTGAGGAATCATAAAACTCTCAAGTGTTAACATTGGATATATGTTCAACAAAGAATAATGAAGAGGAAGTAGTTCTTGAAAGAGTACTCTCCATCATAACCTTTGAGCTAACTCCTTGCTAAACATTTTTGTAAGCTAGACTCCATGATTTCCTTTTGTCCTTTAGTCATGTTCCAGTGAGTAGTACACCTGAAATTATACATGTACAAGGTTCTAATCAAGTTGGGAATGTTAGAGGAACTTCTTAGAACTATTTGGGGTCGAATAAAGTGGCTTTCTGAAGTTTTACACAGCCCCTGTCGACAGACGAAGGGCTGGCTGTCGACAGGAACCCCTGGTTAGAAACCAAAAAATCCACACTGTGTGTCCCTGTCGACAGGCCCCTGGCTTGCTGTCGACAGGTGCCCACAGAACTGAAATTCCAGTTCTGGAAAAACAGCCCTTGTCGACAGCAGACCCAAGCCTGTCGACAGGTCTTGACAGAGCCATGTTTCCAGCATCTTTTTGACTCCATTCTTCGTTGTAAATCCTACCCAATTGCTCCAACTAATAATCTACCTATAGTTTGTGGTTTTTTACTATCTAAACCTCTGCTAAAACCAGTCATATGATCTTTCCTTTTTCCTTGAATTATTTCTTCAAGTTCCGAACAAAATTGTTCTTGTGGAACTATCAATTTCTGAAATCAGTGAAGGAACCAAAGTTCCTTAGTTCTTGTGTGCAAATCTTGAGTAACTATGAGTAAAATCCTTGTATCCTTGACTCATTACAATGATGAGTGTGTTATGATGACGAGTTGCGAGTCTTTGGGACTCATTTGAGTAATATGCCTGGCAAATAAAGGGCTGGTTCAGTCCTGGGGGGAGCGCCCGAATTCGTCAGTGGCCGCGCGAGGGCGATGAGAATTTCTGGATGTTGGCATGCATCAATTCTGTTTGATTAGTCATCATATCATGCTTGTGTGTGTGAGGATGTGTCTGATTCTGAATTCAAATTTCATCCTGAGTTATTGATCTTGCTTCTAAGATTGTTCTTGTCCAATATGTGTTATCAATTATCTTGCTTATTCATTTTCTTGAACACTCCATGTCAGAAATCTATACTTGTCATACCTTGAAATATATGCATCTGAATCCTTTTGAGTTAGAGGAATTGAATTCTACTGGGCTAGTTAGCTCATTAAATCCTACTATTTCAGGTGTCTACAATTCTAGAAGGCAGGAACTTCGGGATTTGTGTGTGGAGAGATCAACCGTGGCGACATTTTATTTTTGAGATTGTAAAGCAAGAATCATGTAACACCTATTGAATGGCAAATAATACTTGTTATTTAGTAAGGCTTCTGAGCAAATGTCCTGTTCAATTAGTATAATTGTACTCTTGATTTCTTGTTCGTTCACGTTCCGGCATTTATGGATATATTAAATGACGGGACGTGACACCCTTGGTCGCCCTGCACCTGCTCTGCAGCACGCCCCTGGATCGTCCTCACCAGACGCCTACAAAAGAGAGGAAGAAGTCATCAAACCAAGGAAGAAGCAGTCCCTGGATCGATCTCACCAGCCCTCAGAAGAAAAAAAAAATGTCTACCTCCCAGCAGCAGAGAGGAAGAAACCCCCGATGAAGAACAAAGACAAAGCCGAAAACCCGGACCCCAAAACCCTCTGGAATCTCTCATAGCCCCTCTCAGATGTCGAAACCCTTACAGAAGAAAGAAAGAAAAAAAACAGTATAACTCTCCCGCCTAACTCACAACAACCTGCCTCTGAGGACCTTGGGGTCCTTAAATAGGTTCCATCGAACCTTCCAGGTGCCAAGCTCCTCACGCACAGCTGCTCACGCACGGCAGCCTGCATGCCCAAGCTCCACGCGCAGTCGCCTCATCCCAGCTCCGCACGAGCTCCTCACGCCTCCATCGCGAGCTCCATACGCAAGCTCTTCTTCCCGCGCACCCCAGCTTCACACACCGCCTCCAGCCGTACACACCCTCCTCACGCGCCAGCCGCACATGCCCCGGTCTGCACGCCCAAGCTCCAACTGCCCGAGCTCCTCACGCGCTGCCAGCTGCACACACGAGCTCCACTTCCTGCCTCCATCGCCCTCTGCTTCACACGCCCAAGCCCCGTACGCACCGCCTCCAACCCTTCACCCAGCTCCGCACGGCCACACGAGCTCCATTGTGCGAGCTTCACACCCTCTGAGCGCTAGCCTCACGCCCCAGCTCCATCGCCGACCAGCCCTTCACACGCGATGCCTCATGCACCGCCAGTGTAACGTTCCGACCGTTCGGATCGTCATTGTGTGGTTGTGGAGGCCAGTGTGTGGCTGATGACGTGTGTGTGACAGGTGTTTTTCTCAAGTTGTAAGATTTTGCCCAAAAGCATTCTCTGTTTCTCAGTTGCTAACGCGGTCGTTTGGAGGGTCGCGATATGCACGCGACAGTGAGGAACGCCGCGTTCAGGTCACGACAGACCTTGGCGCCACGTTCAGGTCGCCGCCGGTTTGAGTGAGCGTGTGCATGTTTGCCGCGTGACACCGGTTGGGTGCTCGGGTATCGTCAGCAGGTTGATCACGACAGCTTTGAGTGTCGCGTTCATGTCACGGTTGTGAAGAGCGTCGCGTTCTTACCTGCGATGTGTTTTTAAGTAACCCTAGCAGAACAGAGCTGATGAAAGCTCTGCCCGGCCAGGGGAATTTGCTGTGGGGATTTCTGGGCGATTTGACTTGTTAGAGCCCGGTTTGACGAGTTCCCATCGCGAGGACGCTGCGTGGAGCGGAGGGAACCTTGTGCGAGCTTTGTTCTTCGCGTTCTTCACGAAGGTAGGGAGATTTCCTATCGTTTGATCCGTGGTTTGATCGTGTGGTGTGGATAATGCATTTTCTGCTTTCCAAACAGTAGATGGCATGTGTAGGAACACATTAAAGCATGAAAATGGATTGAAACCACAGGTTTTAATGAGTTTGGGGTGATCCGGATGATGAATTCCGGATCAGGGTTTGCACCTGCTATCGCGGTTGTTCTGAGAGCCACGACCAGGTCGCGACACCCCGAGCTGTCGCGTTCTGAAGGCGGTCTATCGCGCCGCTGCGACAGCAGCCGAATGTTGTCATTCGAGCTTAGATATAAGTGTGTGATTATCTGCTCAGCGTGGTTTATGTTATGTGATGATAGTAGGAGGTGCATTGGCACTCTCTCTACGCTCGGGGAGCGTGTGGCATGTGGTTTACTTGGAGTGTGGTTTACGTGGTGGTTTCACGTGACTTGAGCAGTGTGCACGTGGTTTCTGTGTACGTGGTGCGTAGTTTGACGCCTACCATGGATACTTCTTCAGTTGGGAGCCCAAGGTTTTGTGTGAGCCAGGCACGTGAGTGCTCGGGGCTTGTCCCAGTACTGGGTAGCGACGAGGTCTTGTCGTCTTCCTGGACACCCTCACTCTTGTGTTGAGTAGTACGTCCGGCTGAGGGAAAGACTGCAGTGGGACAGCGACTAGAGAGAGTTTGTTGTGTTGTCGCCTGTAGCGCGCTCGTAGTTGGCGGAGACGGACACCAGTAGACGTACTGGACCCCAGCTAGTCCTGTTTTCCAGTGTCTCACTTTAGGGACCTCGGGCCAGAGTCCCTAAAGGTGCCAGGCATGGGCCTGCGAGGTGTGTGACTTGCAGGTTGTGGTGGTTTAGTTGGACTCCACAGTTCTTTGTACTTGCTTAGTGGAGCAGCAGCTGGACCTTTCGTCCGTGGCTGCGAGGCTGAGAGGTAGTTATGTGTTGTTTGTCCGGGTCAGTAACTGGTGTCGCGAACCAGTTGACGTGGCTCGAGTGTGGCGTTTCTCTACAGTAGCTCGTACACCTGTTTGGTTTTGCTGTTTATTTATTTGCGTTGGTTCCTGATAGGTGGCAAATGGTAAATGGTATTTACAGCTTTATATTCTGCTTAGATAACTCTTTAAATTGCTAGCATAGCATTTCCTGCTTTGCCATTTGTGTTGGTTTGCTCGGTTTCTAGGGAGTTTCCCTACTGAGCCAGTGACTCGAGAGGCTCACCCCTACCTCCTACCAGGTGAGGGAGATCCGGAGATTTCGCACCCGTCATCCAGTGGAGGGTCAACACCACCAGCAGTGTAATATTACTTTTCTGTTGTTCACCTCGGGGTATGCCCCAGGTTCTGTTGTAGTTTGGTTACAGTTGAGCTATGGCTATGTATATTCATGTAAATATTTGTGAGATTGGTGGATCTTATGAATACTTGAGTTGATTTCTTTATGTTTTTTACGGACTAGTGGTTTGATATCCCTTGCGAGGCTACGACCCGTTCGCGGGAGACGGACTCGAGTTAGGCTCGTTATTAGGTTAACGGGTCTGAACAGCGAGGACCATCACAGCCAGCTTCACACACCACCTCCAGCTTCACGCTTCCAGGTCTCCTGGTGGGAAGAAAGAAAGGGTAAAGAAATGGGTTTAGTGGTGTGCGTGGCTTAATCGGGTTAGATGAGAGAAAGGTAATGGTGCAATGCGCCGATGGTGGTAAAAAAAGATGTTGGCGTAATGGACTCATGAAGGGAGTATATGGCATGATGGTATTGTGTGAGGGTTGTTTATTTAAAATCTGATTTATTTACAGATTAATATTTACAAGAATTATTAGAAGATGTTTACGAAAATATAAAAGTAATAATAAGACCAAAAGTTATTTATATATAGTGTACCTGCAAAAAGAGAAAACACTTTTATTAGTAAAACTATTCAAAAGGCATTGACTTTATTAGATGAGAATCTAACTATGTGTTCTACCCAAAAATTTAATTAATATGCTCAACAACCTATTCATGGATGAAATGAAAATTAAAATCAAAATGCACATTATTTATAGACAAATGATGTCTAAAATCAACTATATGTATGAAATTTAACACGAAAAATTATGTAGTTATCACTGTCGTTGACGTCGCACTGGCTGCTGCTGCCGAGGAGGTACTCAAGGACGCCGCTGAGACTGTTATCGCCAAGAAGACTATCGTCCCCGACAACGAGAACACGGGCGGCCCGGATGATATCGTCATAGATTAGGTGTTTGTGCGTTTGTACATGGTGCTTCGCCACACCTTTTGTATCTTTTTGCTTTAATAATATAACTTTGCAGATCTTTTGTTAATTGCATCGATACCCGTACTTATCGTCTGAGTCTCTGAGAACTTAGCCTTCGAAAAGTTTCGATAGCCAAGATCATAGTTTCCTAAGCCATCGCTACTAGAACCCGACGCGCTTAACCCTTTTGTACGTCAGAATTTCATCCTTGACGAGTGCCGAAGCGACCTCGTCCTACTCTACGTTAGTTATGTTGTATCAACCGGTTTATAGCCCCTCGCAAATTCAGTAGGCTCATATCTGTCAGAACAACTCTCGAGGTCAGATAAGACCCTTGTAAACAGTTTGTCGTCAAATGATTATGTCAACGAGTGACGATGGTAAACTGTTGTCGGACGTCATCCCTGTTCATGACGAATGCCTAAGCATCTTCGTCGTACGTCATAGTATCCTCGTATTCAACTCATGTCGAACGTCGTCTCAGTTTCTGACGAATGCCTAAGCAACTTCATCTTGTAAACGACGACGATCACATACTATATAGGTGCCGAAGTGACCTCGTCCTCAATTCACGTCGGTCGTCGTCTCTCAGTTCTTTGAGAGTGCCGAAGCGACCTCGTCCAGAGAACTACGATGTCCACGTTCATTGCGTTTGCCAAAGCAACCACGTCTTCACTTCACGTCAGACGTCGTCTCTCAGTTACTGGAGAGTGCCAAAGCTACCTCATCCAGCGAACTACGGCATCCACATTCATTGCGTGTGCTGAAGCGACCACGTCTTCATTTCACGTCGGACGTCGTCTCTCAGCTACTGGAGAGTGCCGAAGCGACCTCGTCCAGCGAACTACGATGTTCATGTTCTTCGACATGTTCTCATGCTGTCGGGACCAGCTGGGATAACGAATGACGATGCTATAATGCGATTTGTCGGCTTCTTCATGACGATACTATAAAGTGACTCATCCATTTTCAGTCATTCAATCGTAGTTATATCATGCGAGCGCAATAGAAATTCAACTTCACCTGACAAATCACAACAAATATCGCAGGTTCTTGGGAGAGCCAACTTGCCTATCTCACGTAACTCGTTGGCCTCGCGACCGAGGTCCTCAATCGCACAATATGAGCCTTCAGCTCATAGTGCACATAAACATGGTATTCGATATGACTAAATTACATAAAGCAAGGTCGCCGGCGACTACGTCTGATGGCCGACCATTAGGCCCTTGAGCCACAGGTACGAGATCCATTGGGAAAGAATAAGGGATTTGCTCAGGACGATGTTGTAAGCGACTCGTCATTTCCCCCTTTCTAATAGTTCTTTGGGGATACTTGTTGGAGTAACCTCATATGCTCATGATCACCCCCCTTGTCGGCCATGGACGATGCTTCAGGGGCTCCTTAATGTCCAAACTTAGTTGAGATCAACTAAAGGGGTGTGGGAAAAGCTGTACTGACCTTTAATAGTGTTTTCCTACGGACGGCGCCAATCACTACAAGAAATTGCGGGATTACCCGACGGATTTTCCGACGGATTATTTTCCGTCGGTAATTCCGAAGGATATTCCGACTAAAATATCATCGGAAAATCGGTCGGACAGTTTACGACCGAAATTGTCCGTCGGAAATATCCGTCGGTATTGTAGATGCGAGATTTGGCCCATTTCCCGCAAGGCTATTTGGCCCATTAAGCCTCGTTGACCATGTGTTGACCAACCTCGGATTCCATGTAGACGCAGCATCGACCGCCGCCGACTACTGATTGGCGGCAATGACCCTGGACTTTGACCCATGTTGGCGTCCCCTCGATGGACGTCTGCATGAGGTTGGCGGCTTGATCCCTGGACGTCAAGAGCGTTTACCTGGTCTGCGCAACTAACCCGAGATTCCACCAGCCCACTAGCGCCCTTGTCTCGGCCATGCAACGCATGGGGCCGTTCCCAACGTTGGTATGGGCCACCTTGGCAGTCCTTTGACCCAGTAAAATCCCATTTGGCCTCTCCCTATTGGTTGGAGCTTAAACACATGGAGTGCCACATGTGCAAGTGTGTTTCTTCACACTTGAGCATCCAATGCTCTCAACCCCGAGCTCACTGTCTATATAACTCCCCCTTGGTCCCTCTGAACAAGGGGGGAGAGGCTGGACGTCCATATGCTCAAACTTGGAGAGAGGAGAGAGAAAATCACACTCAAGTCTTCACCAAGTCTTCCTCTACTTCCTCTCAACTTGTGGGACGTCCAAGGAGGCTTCTAAGGAGCTGAAGGAGCTTCTGCAACGAGCTAGCATCAACAACTACGAAGATCACCTCCCCCCTCTTCCTCCCTTTCCCTATTCTCTTTTAGATACTTGCATATCACACACTCTTCCCACACACTCTAGGCACGAGGTCACTTTCCTACACACCTAGAAAGGGGTTTCCCAACCAAAAACGGGGGAAGAAGGGTGGTCATAGCATTTGGCCACCCCTCTTCTCAAGTCCGCAACCGGTACGGGACTCTCCTTTTGGGCCTTCCACCTTTCGTTTTGAACATTTGCTGCACTATTTGGAGTTTAATTGAGTCTTGTTCTGGGCAGGAACAATCCAAAGAAGACCGCGGAGCTCTTCTCTTTTGGCCGGCTGAAGGAGAAGAAGTCGAAGTCTCACCATCACCCCCGCGACGCGAGGCTACCACTCCGGCGTGATCACACAACTCCTTGAGCACAGGTAGGCCCTGGCGATCACAATCATCTCCCATCCCCTTCCGGTTCTCCTTGTTTTCCCTCAGTCAACCTGGTCAACGAGAAGTCACGAGGTCAACCGGCACATTCTCCATCGCCAACGAGGGAGCGGAACGTTCGTGAACCACCGTCGGAGAAGGTCACACCAGTCGGCATCCGAAGACGGGGGCGGAACGAGACGTCCACAGTCTCTTTTCTGGCGATCACGGTGGGACCACACTGTTGCTGCGGTCTGAGTGCATCCAGGTAGACGGCAAGCGATCTTGCCGCCTACCCAGGTAAACGTCCAGTCTTCCTGCCGTTGAACACTTCTTCGCGTCCATATAGGGTGCCGTTTATTGTCTGTTAGCGTCAGTCGATCTTGCCGTTCACTTATTTCTGATACACTTGGCGTCAACATGTGTGCCGTTTAGTTTTACAGAAACCTGTTTTTCTCTGTTTTCTGTTTGTTTTGCTTTGTTTTTACTTTTTGTTTGCTTACTGTTTGTCACTAACAGTTCTCAGTCTCCAGGGGGTCTTCTTCTCCTCTTTTCTAGCCTCCCCTCACATTTCTAGGATCACCCTTCTTCGGTTCACAACCTTTTACTCGGGGATTCCCGCTCGGGTAAATCGGGTTGGTTCCGGAGAAAACTCTATAAGTCCCTAAATTCCGTGGATTCCCTCACGGTACGGGGCAGGAGGACCTTTACCCACCTTGTCTAGTCACCTACTCACCGGGATTCGAGTGAGCTTTGAGAGGACGGTCTTACCAATCAACTTAACTCACACACAACTTTGGAAATTTTTAAAATTTTGGGGACGTTGATTGCTAACATTGTTTGGTAAAACCCACATTTCTGTCTAAACAGTAAAGTTAATCAACTTTGACCACTTTAAAATCCATAGGTTGTGTGCTAATGGACACTTGGTTGGATCTTGTTGACATGACTAACAAACCGGCTTTTGAATATGATGATAATATCATGAAATGGTCGGTATGATTAATACCAATGTCCAGCCTGAGGAGTCAGTCCAATCATCTTCTCAGGCTGATAATGAAGAAGTGAGTTTAAGGGTCAATCCTACTCATGATCAAGACAGTCAAGAAGACCCCGAATTTGCTAGACTCATGTCCCGGTACTCGCCCGAGGATATCATTTCTATGATTTCAAAGCATACTGTCCGGGCAGCTACCTCCCCTTCCACTCCATCTTTATCCCCATTCAATGCCTCCACATCTAGACCCACTCCTAAACCAGTCACCCCATCCCGAGTTCCTGTCTCCGCCTTCATTCCTCCTGTCACTCCCGTTCCTTTGCATACTCCAATTCCCACTCCTCCTTCCGCCTATTCGCCACCTACCCAAATCGCACCCCTCATTCAATCTAAATATGTTCCCCTTTCGGAGGTTGAAGGTCTCGTTAGGAAGCTTGTAGCGGATTCCTTATCCCATTCTAAACCTCATTCGCTACTAACTACTGCAAGCTCCCCAATGCTTACTTTCCCCCCGACTTCAAGGCCCCAAATACCGCAAGTATGATGGGACCTCCGACCCCCATTTCATCTCGCCGGCTTCACCATGGATTCCCATCGGTGGTTATATGATCGGGTCCTCTTAGTTCACCTTTTTCAACAGTCATTGGAAGGGGAAGCTTTGAGGTGGTTTACCTCTCTACCCGCATCTGACCTTGTTAATTTTGACATAGTCTCCGAGCGATTCATCTCGCACTTTTCATACATGGCCACTCAAGTCCCCACACTTTCCGACTTGATGGCAGAAAAGATGAGTCGAACGAAGACTTTGTAACCTATGCCAACCGATGGAGGTCCATGGCTTCAAGAGCCGACATTCCTATCCCGGAGTCTCAAGCCATAACCCTCTGGTTACTAACACTACTCCTGTGCTCCGCTCCGTCTTAATGCTAAGTGAGTTCCACTCCTTCTCACATCTTTACACAGAGCCAGGGTAGTTGAAAATCAAATCAAGGACTCCTCTCTCCCCCACTTCCTTGAAGGAAAGCCAAAAGCACGTAAGGCTCCCCGCGCACCTACCACCGAAGGGGTGACCGTCAATGAGTCTGTAAGTGCTTGCAGCCAGCCTTTGAGGCCTCCCAACAAGTCCTCTATCCCTCCGTCCAATCCTCCCTCTAATCCTCACCATTTCCGTCACATCCTTCCAAGCCTTACTCTGCTGTTCCTCCCCCTTCTTCCGGCTACACCCGACCTGGCCCCAAGAGGTCGCACTATCCTCCCCTCCCGGAGACTCTTGAGGACGTGTTCTTCGCCCTCATGTCGTGTGATGCCATCCAACTCCCCCCACAAAGGGAGAATAACAACCCGAGGATTGACACCTCCAATATTGTCCGTACCATAGAGCCCATGGTCATTTTATCACCAATTGCTTTACCTTTCGTGACTGGGTCTATGATATGAATGACCAGGGAAGAATCAACTGGGAGGATGTCAAGGTGGCCATAGCCAAGTCTAGGTACACCAAAAGGGACCTCGGCATCTTTAGCAACCCTCTCCCCAACCACCAAGTAACAACCCCTCCTCCTCAAAATCCCAGAAAAATGTCCACACCATGACTTGTTCGGAACCCCGGGTCGTGAGGAGAGAACAACAATAGGGGTAGAGTTTGATGAGTGGTATCCATGTCCCACTGTAGAGTCCCAGGAACCTCCCACCTCGGTGGATGCCATCCTTGAGGAGAGACCCTTATGTTGATCCGCCCCCCTCAAGATGCCTACACTACCATCCTCACCCCCTCTGCCTCTGAGTCATCTACTAGACCCCTTCAGCTTATCCGCCCTCAGTCTCAAGAGGCCGTCCACGTCACACTCCGGAACCGCATTGTTCCTCCACCTCCGCGGCCTTCCCAGGATGAGGAGGATAATGTTCCTCCGCCCCCCGGCTGGCACCGAATATGATATTCTCCAACATTTTGATAAGACGCCCGCAAGGGTGTCTATTTTAGAGTTGATTCGGAGGTCGCCGTCACATCAATCCACTCTCTTCCAATTTCTTCAGAAAATCATGTTAACGATGACCTCCCTCCTAGTGGGGTCACCAATGCCATCCTTTCCTCACTCAAGGACCTTCGATCTCTTTCTCGGACAAAGATCTTGCCACCCCCGAATGTCGTCGCTTTCTCTCTGTCTCACCATAAACCTCAATGGGGTTTCGGTGGATTCCACTCTCATTGACACCGGGGCATCCATTAATGTCTGTCCGATGAAGACCCTCAAACAGCTGGGTCTAGGAGAAAATAATCTGGAGAAGAGTTGCTCTACCATTGCTGCCTACGACAATTCCAAAAGAGTTGCCAAGGCAAGATTGCTCTTAAGCTGGGAGTCGGACCGGTTACCATGACCACTGAATTCTTAGTTCTTGATGTCGATCCGGCTTACAAAGCCATCCTGGGTCGCCCCTGGCTAGAACAGACCCTAGGAATCCCTTCCACCGCCCATCAATGTTTCAAATTTCCGTATAATGGGCGGATTATCAAGATCAAGAGCATTCCCACTTTGGAGACTCTTAATGCTATCACCTCAGAGCAGATGCCACATCTTTTCGTCCCAGATAAGGGGAAGAAGCCAGTCATGTCTCTCTTCGATTTCCCCTCCCCCGTGATGAGCCATCACCCCCATCTGATGAGAAGCTTGAGCAACCTCCCCGCACTCAAGGGAAGGTTGGGAAGTGATGGCCAACATCGGCTATGTCCATGGCTATGGATTAGGAAAAGAAAGGCAAGGGCAGATCCAGAGCGTTCGGGCCATTAGGAGGTTGCTGCCAAAAGCTGGACTAGGTTTCCACCCAGACCCTGTCCATCCCGATCCATTCATACCTTACCAACCTCTTACTTGGACCTTAAATGAACATTTTGTCCAAGGGGCCACCCAGCTGGGAACCCGAGAGCCATTGATAGAGGAATTGCCTTGCTTTGAGAGTGAGGAAGAAGAAGAGGAGCAGAAAAGGAAATGGCAAAAATAGAGGAGGTCTGTGATGACTTCGGCCTCCTCTCACTCTTGGGTCCGAATCCCCCTCTTCACCATCTCTACCCTCATCTCCTTCTGATCTTCCATCCGCATCTACTCCACTCCCATCTCCATCTCTATCTCTCATCCATCCAGTCGAGGCCGCCTTGAGTCAGCAACTCATGGTTCTTGGCCTTGATTCCCAAAAAAAAACGCCAATTATCAAAGTTGGAAATGCGAGATCTCCATTGAGCACCCTTCCTCTTTGGAATCTCTTCCGCTCGGCCAGGGCCGACGCTCTCCCCCCCCATTAGATTTTCGCTCCTCTGGGACCCCTTCCCATGTACATAGTTGTCCTGTACATAGCAGTCTAGATCTTAGTTTAGATTTGGGTTTAGAGTCAGGCTTAGAGTCCAGTCTAGAGTCAGGATTAGGAGAGTCTGGTCCCCTCTCAACCATGCATTCGCAAAGAAAAAGGTAGGCAAGTTCCTACCCGGTAGTCATGGCCTTGGCCGAGAGGTGTGCCAAATTGAGTCAAGTCCCGGAATTTCTTGAGGAACCTGCCCTCTGGAGACAGATTTTGAAGAAGGTGATTCTGTAGATGACGGTCTAGGGGTCTATCTGCTAGATTTTAATGAGAAAGATGGGTTAGGAGAATCTGGGTCAGAAGAAGAGGAACCCAGTGAGCTCCTATGTGGATGGCACGAAGAGGTTCGACGAGCCCACCACGGCTGCAGACGAACCTACTAAAGAAGTCAATCTTGGCACCAAAGAATCCCCGAAGACAGTATTAGTCAGTGCCAACTTGAGTGAAGAAGAAGAGCATGCGTTGGTAGCTATCCTTAAAGATTCTCCTGACGGTTTTGCTTGGTCCTACGAGGACATGCCGGGACTCGACACCTCTTTGGTCGAACACCGGTTAGTCCTAAAAGCCGATGCAACCGCCGTCAAACAAAAGCTAAGGAGCTACATCCCAAGCTAGCACTCAAGATCAAAGAGGAGATTGACAAATTGCATAAAGCCAAATTATCAGGGTTGTGCTATATCCACATTGGGTAGCTAATATCGTCCCCGTAATGAAGAAGGACGGTAAGGTTAGGATCTGTATAGATTTCCGAGACCTTAATCGTGCTTGCCCAAAGGACGATTTCCCTCTCCCACACATAGATGTCCTAGTGGACAACACTGCCGGTTTGAAATGTTATCTTTCATGGATGGTTTCTCGGGTACACCAGATCCGTCTGGCGGAGGAAGACCACGAGAACGAGACGTCCACAGTATACCGACGGATATTCCGACAGACATATTTCCGTCGGAAATACAGTCGGAAAAATAGCTTTTTCTCCTCCCGCGAAACCCCCCCTTTCGCTCTCCCCCTCTCTCTCTCTCGCTCTCTCTCTCTCTTCTCCCTCTCTCTCTCTCTCTCTCTCTCTCTCTCTCTCTCTCTCTCTCTCCTCTCTCTCTCTCTCTCTCTCTCGTCTCTCGCCGCCGGTCCCCGACGCCGCTGCGCCCTCGCGCCCACCGTCGCCGACGCCGCCAGCCTACCCGAACCCCTCGCCGCTGCCCGCCACGCTCGCCGCTCGCCGCCGCGACCGAAGCCCCTCGCCGCTGCCGCCAGCCTCGCCGCCGCCGTGCTCACCGCCAGCCTCGCCGCCTGCAGGTATGTCCCGGCCCCCCGCCCCCTCCATTCCCCCCCCCCCTCCCTTCCCCGCCACCGGCGACCCCCTCCCCTCCACCGACGACTTCCCCCCCCCCCCCCCATGTCGACCCCACCTCCCCCTCCCTCCAACCCCCTCCCCCTTCTGTACCACCCCCCCTCCCCCTTCCGTCCCCCCCCTCCCTCCCCCTCCACCGGCGACCCTCCCCCCCCCCACCGGCGACCCCCCCTCTCCCTCCCGTCCGAGCACCCCCAGTCGACCCCCCCTCCCCCTCCCGTCCGGCACCCCCCTGTTAACCCCCCCGTACCCTCCCGTCCAAGCCCCCCACCCCTATCGGCCCCCCCACCCCCCCCCCCCCCGCCCACAGTCCCCTCCCCTCTGGGCCACCGCCCCCCCTTCCCTCACATTTCCCCCTCCCCGTCCCTGCACCACCCCCCCCCGCCGGCGACCACTCCACCTCCCCCCCCCCTGCGGCCCCCTCCTCCCCCACCCCCACTCGCCGCCACCCCCCCCCACTTGTCGAGGTCAGACAGAGTTATCCTAGTATACTCTTCGATAATTTTCCATATATATTCCTAATTAGTCTATATATATCACCACCTCAAAATCAATTAAATTTTAATCACATATTTACACTTCACACTCCCAGTAAAATGCCTATATCAAAATGACCCCAAGTGTGGGGCTGCCGCTGCCATTCCCACATGCATGATTCTGCTCGTACGAAACTCTTGAGATAATTAATGAAAAAGTGTTAGAAATCCAGGAAAGAAACCTACTGTGGGGAGTTGATCAACTTATGTTTTGTAGTTTATTTGTAGTCATTTGATTGATTCTTTCATATTTACCATATTATGATTTAATTTCATATTTTAAATTACTCATAAATAAATTGTTATCAATTTTTTTTCTAATTAGTGATGAGACTATCAATCAAATTAAATCATATTTCTTTCTCTATTTTTTGCAGACTATCAATGAAAAATCTATGACCTGTGTTTACCATATATAGATTTCTATGTGAGAAGATCTATTTTTCCGGCCATAGGAATGCAATGTTCCATCTGATCTAAACCTCCCGTAGTCCATTGCCACAGCAACCAACCACTTCGCTTAATAGTAGTCAATCACAAGTCATTCCCATGGATTCATGTTAGTATTTTTTTTTTTTTCTACGGAGATGAATGTTTGATTGATTCTTTCATATTTACCATATTATGATTTAATTTCATATTTTAAATTACTCATGAATAAATTGTTATCATTTTTTTTCTAATTAGTGATGAGTGTTCGCGATTGGAAATTCGACTCAAAGAAGAACAAATATCCAACGTATCAAAGTACGTGTTTGTTTGAACGTAAAATATTATCGATGGATATTCGAAGATTGCGTGATGGTTTACTTTTGGTGAAAGAGAAGATGAAGAAATCATAAAGATTATTCGGAAAGAAGAAAGACAAGTTTAGAAAATAAAAGGGATTATCTGTTATTGTTCAAGATGAAAAAGGACTGCGATATTCTGTAATCTTACGACGTAGTTGGTGTGGTAGTATGTACATGTTTAGTGGAAAAGACTGGTCAAAATTTGTGGAAAATAATTGTGTCAAAGAGCTTGACATTCTGAAAGTTATGTCTTCCCATTATGTACGAAGAGATGTATTTAGTAAACTATATTTAGGGATATCAGTGGTTATTTCAAAACCTAGGAAATCTAATAAGAAGCTGGTGAATAAAGAGCCGATCAAGTGGTGGTGGCCTAATATGAAGACATCACGGTTTGTATGAACAAATAGACTTTGTGTTCTTTTTAATGTTCAATACCATTAAGTATTTATATAGTGCTCAAATTTATTTGATATTCATGTATGCTTACTCTTCATTTATCTTTACGTCAACGCTTTATTTCACCCATTAGCTCTGGGACTCTCCATATAACGTATGTATCATATGTATGGTACTTGAACATGTGAGGGTGTGTTGGATTTTAACTCGGGACATGACATTTAATCTGTGTAGGAAAAATGTCTTATGAGAATCGGTCATGGATGTACCGTGGAATAGTGAATGGAGTTGTGATCGAGGAGTTTAAAGACGGAGTTGACAGTTTTATTGAGTTTGCATTGAGTAATTCATCAGTAGCAGTTGATCCGATGGGTAACATCCGATGTCCGTGTTCGGCTTGTAAGAACAGAAAGTGGATATCGACATGGGATGTGCAGCATCATCTGTATACGAGAGGATTTGTTGGCCATTATGAGTTATGGTCGTGTCATGGTGAGTTGAATATTCAGTCGTCTGCACTAGCTAATTACTTTGCCTCCACAAGTACGTACGTAGACATGGTTGTCGATGCTGCTGGTCCGGAGTTCAATATTCATGAAGATCAAGCAAATGAAGAAGTGTCGAATGATACAGCTCAGAGATTTTATCAGTTACTTCGAGATGCTGATGAGCCATTATGGGATGGTTGTGAGAAGCATACACGGTTGTCTGCAGTGTCGCAGCTATTGAATTTGAAATCTGAATTTCATATGAGCGAGAGTTGTTTTAACCGGCTTCTCTTACTGGTCAAGAGCATGCTTCCTCAATCAGAGAGGTTATCTGCTGACTTTTACCGTGCGAAGAAGATGGTGAATGATTTGGGGCTTGGTTTTATGAAAATTGATGCATGTCCGAATCACTGTATGCTGTACTACAAAGAGGATGCAGATAAGACAACATGTTGTATTTGTAAGCATGATACGTTCAAGCCCAAGAGAGGGGACAAGTCAAAGCAGAAGGATGTTCCGTATAAGTCATTGCGGTACTTTCCTATCACACCCAGATTGCAGCGATTGTTCATGCCCTCGAGGGCAGCTGGACATATGACTTGGCATGCGGAAAGAGTCCGTCGCGAGGAAGGTGAAATGAGTCATCCTGCCGATGGTGAAGCTTGGGCACATTTTAGCCGTACTCATCCTTACTTCTCAAGGGATCCACGCAACGTACGGCTTGGTTTATGCATAGATGGTTTCAATCCTTTCGGAGGCTCGGTGGCATCTTACTCATGTTGGCCAGTATTCCTAACACCGTATAACCTTCCGCCAGGCATGTGCATGAAGCGTGAGAATCTGTTCCTTTCATTGCTGATTCCGGGTCCAAAAAGTCCAGGAAAGAATATAGGCATATATCTCAGACCGTTGATTGATGAGATGAAATTGTTATGGTTAGATGGTGTGCAGTCTTATGATGCATCCTGAAAACATAATTTCAATCTGAAGACTGCATTAACGTAGACAATAAGTGACTTTTCAGCCTACGGCATGTTATCTGGCTGGAGCACACATGGGAGGTTGGCATGTCCTTATTGCATGGAGGATTCTAAATCATTTGTGTTGAAATCTGGGGGAAAATCTTGTTGGTTCGATTGTCATCGGCGGTTTCTACCCAGTGACCATACTTTCCGAAAGCAAAATGATTCTTTTATGAAAAATACAACTGTGATGGAGGAGGTAGATATGGAACGGGTGTCTGGTGGAAACATGGCGAGGCGGGTCCAGAACTTACCAACTGTAACACAACTGGCTGGTAGTACCCGACAAATCCCTGGCTTTGGGAAGGATCACAATTGGGTGAAGCAAAGCATTTTTTGGGAATTGCCTTATTGGTCAACACTTTTGATACGTCATAACCTAGACGTCATGCATATAGAGAAGAATGTTTTTGATAATGTATTCAACACAGTTATGGACGTCAAAGGCAAAACGAAGGATAACGTCAAGGCACGATTCGATTTGAAAGTACTTTGCAAACGTTCAGAACTAGAGCTACAGCATGTTCAAGGAAAAGTGGTGCACTTAAAGCTGCATATGTGCTTGGGGCCAGACAGATTAAGGAAGTGTTGCAATGGTTAAAGCAATTGAGATTTCCGGATGGATATGTCTCGAATATTGCGCGTTGTGTAAATGTCAACGAGGGAAAAATATACGGAATGAAGAGTCATGACTGCCATGTTTTCATGCAAAGACTGATGCCTCTTCCTTTTCGTGAGTTGTTGCCGAAACAAATATGGGGAGCAATGACTGAGCTGAGCCAATTCTTCAGATTTTATCTGCATCAGAACTCAAAATTCATGACTTGCAAAATATGGAGCAAAATATAATTCAGACAGTCTGCAAATTAGAGAAGATATTTCCTCCAGCATTCTTTGATTCAATGGAGCACCTGATCAGCCATTACGACGATTTGTTATATTACTTATGTATGCATTTGAATTATTGTCATAGGTGCATGCACGATCTTAAAATCAAAGTCCGCAACAAAGCACAAGTTGAGGGCTCCATTACTCAGGCGTGCCTCATTGAGGAGATATCAAACTTCTGTTCGATGTACTTTGACACGGAAATACGAACCCGACACACTCAACCTCTACGTAATGATGATGGTGGAGATTCCGAGGTGTCAGACCGACTCTCTGTATTCAAGTGTCCCGGACGGGCGTTCGGATTTTTCTTCTACTCGCGCACTCCAAGACAGAGAGTTGGTAGCTGCGGAGATCTACGTGTTCATGAATTGCGAAGAACTAGACCCTTACATTCAGTAAGCTCTCCATGCTTATTCGTCATCAATTGCGTGCATTGCTGCAGAACCTAACGGTTGTGTGACATTTACATTGCAGAGAGTTTGACTCGGTCATATTGCGACGGAATCCACGTCTAACTGACGTACAATTTGAAAAGGAACGGGAGAAGTCTTTTCCTACTTGGTTAAGATCTCGAGTATGTGTCTAATTATTTTGAAACATAAGTGTTATGTTTTTAAGCAGACTGAGTTGAAGTCATTTATTCAATGTTTGTCTATTTATCTCATAATAGGTTGAACAAGGCTTCATTCCCGATTCAAGAGTACAACAGATTAGTTTTGGCCCCTCGAAGATTGTACGTGTCTATCCAGGCTACATTGTGAATGGATACAGATTTCACACGAGAGATTATGGACGGAATAAGTCTACGATGAACAGCGGCGTATGTGTGAAGGGAAGTGCCTACAATGAAAATAAAATTGACTATTATGGCATTCTCGAAGAAGTCATTGAACTGCAATTTTTGGGACAAGACAACAATGTATTTCTGTTCAAGTGTCATTGGTTTGATCCGACATCTATTCGTCATGACACAACATATGGATTAATCGATGTGAAGCATAAGTCCAAATTGAGTACATATGAGCCATTCATCCTGGCGGCACAAGCCCAATAAGTTTATTATTCAAATTATACATCCCTTAAATTAAGAGATTGGTGGCTGCATGTAGAGTGAAATCAAGACTATTCCCTGAGTATGAGCTTCTCCCGACAGATGATGAGCTCGAAGGTGTTAATGACAACTTTTTCCAATCAGATCGGAGTGACGCACGAGAGTTGGCAGCTTCTACGCAGTACAATATTCATGATATAAACGAAACAATTTGCTTACATAAGGATAACGAACAAGAAGAAGTTGACCCAAATGTCGCTGAGCGGGAGGTGGAGTCTGATGTGGAGGAAGACTCCCAGGATGATGATGAAGATGATGCTGAATTAAACATGTCTTCAGCATCTGATGATGAATATAGATAATATACTGCATATTTTGTAAGAAATTGGTGTTGTTGTTAATTACATGTTCATAATAAATTACTACATCAAATTGAGTGCTAATGACTTGCTATATCTTTATTTGTATCAATAGAGATATGGTACGTGGAGGACGCAGTCAGACAGTTGCCACATCTATTGGCAGAGGGTCCGCGACCCCGTCCACGACAAGTATACGTATGTGTAAACACAATATTCTAGAATTTATTGTTCATATTAAATGCATGAGAACTAACGTACATACAAGAAAGCAGAGACTACCTCCCCGTCCACGTCTGCCTCCAGGTCTGCGCCGGTCATTCCAGCGACAGGTATATGCATTTGTACTAAAAAATGGATATTATTTACGTATATTAAATTAACGAGATCTAACGTACATACAATTTTACAGGGACTGTCTCCCCGTCCACGCCCGTCGTCCCAGCGACAGGTAATTTCTATATTGTTGTTTATTTGAAATTCATAATTTCTAATGTGTATGAAATTTTGCAGGGACCGCCTCCCTGCCGACCATCCGAGCAGTGCCACCTTCGTCTTCTTCCTCACCACAAGGTAAACGTATGTTTCAATAGATTAGTATGTTTGGTCTCTTGCAATTTATACAATAATAGTGTACTAAATTATTTTCAACAGAGGTGGAGAGCCAGCATCCAGCAGCTGAGGAGGGGCCTCAGCTACCGGGACGACAACCATGCTGGATCTCAGGGTAAAGTTCATCATCTCAGTGTTACTGTATTTGTTATTTAGGATATACATTTCATGTAGAAAATTAATGTGGAATTGCAGGGGGAAGATAGATCCCAGTCCTGCTTCCCGCTATATTACGACGCTAGTCCACACACATATTCCAGGACCAGTGGATGCATGGAGAGACTTCCCGGTGCCAATCCGGGATTTATTATTTGACATGTTTACGGTATTTTTATTTTTTAGAAGAGTTGAAGTCATTTATTCAATTATTATTAATTTGGGTTTATTGCAGAACGTTGATTAATTTTATTTCTTTACAGCGGAGGTTCGCGTTTACGAGACCCGAGGATCTCCCTCGAGCTCGAGCCGTCTGGGAGATTACGGCCCAGACTAATTTAAGAAAGTCGATGTGGGAGGTACGGGACAAGGCAATGAAGACCACAGGCAACCGGGATCCTATGGCTTGGGTGGATTACGGCCCTGTTTGGCTGCGGAGGGACTATTGGGAGTCCCTTTGTGAGCGTTGGGCTGCTGGACCATGGCAACAGCGGTCACAGGCGGCAATACGCAACAGAGCAACTAAACCGGAGAAGAATGTGCATACTAGTGGGTCCGTATCTTATGCGACCCACAATAAAAAATTGGCAAGTATTTTATTGTTCGATTCATATATACATATGGATTATTATTGTGAAACTAACTAATTTTGTTGAATTTTAAGCATCGCGACCTGGAGCGTACCCCTACTTTCCGCGAGTTATTTGACCGGACTCATAAGCGGAAGGGGACAGATGACTATGTTACTGAGAGTGCCCGCACGATTGCTGTAAGTCAAGCTTTAAATTATGAATTCAATTATGCTATTAAAGTAATTTGTTTTCAATAATTTAATTTTAAATTATTTTACAGGAGACGTACGACAGGACGATGGCGGAGCGCTACGTAGAGGGCACTCCCCAGCCAGATTTGGATGCAGACGCTTGGGTCGAGGTAGTGGGAGTGCCGAGGAAGGGTCGAGTGTACGGCTTTGGGGACAGCCTGGATACTCATCGAGTGTTGTCCTCATATGCCAGTTCGATCGCTCCCCCGGCACACGCAAGTTCATCTTCTGCACCGCTCGTCAGTGGTGTAGAGGACATTAGAGGAATCATTCGGGAGGAGCTACGTGCAGAGCTACAGACGCAGCGGGTAGAGCTACAGACGCAGCGGGGTAGAGCTAGAGACGCAGCGGGTACAGCTACAGACGCAGTTCAGCGATATGGTTTAGCAGTTCATCTCAATAATGCAGGGAGTACGCCCCACACAGCCAGCAGCTCAGGTCAGTATTAGTATTAATTTCATATACTTAGGATTGGGACGGACATTCAAATGACGGATCTAAAAAACAACAAATTACATATAAAGGGTTAAAACACACAACCCGGGAGTCCAAAATCCCAAATAGGGATCTGATCGGCGTGTCGTTTTCTCCCACACGACCGGGTGGGTTAACGTGACGTGTGCGAACTGACGGATTCCAATTTAGATTTCCGGATGGGGTCGGGCGTTCATTGACGGATCTAAGAAACAACAAATTACATATAAAGGGTTAAAACACACAACCCGGGGGTCCAAAATCCCAAATAGGGATCTGATCGGCGTGCCGTTTTCTCCCACACGACCGGGTGAGTTAACGTGACGTGTGCAAACTGACGGATTTCAATTTAGATTCCCGGATGGGGTCGAATGTTCAATTGACGGATCTAAAAAACAACAATTACATATAAAGGGTTAAAACACACAACCCGGTGGTCCAAAATCCCAAATAGGGATCTGATCGGCGTGCCGTTTTCTCCCACACGACCGGGTGGGTTAACGAGACGTGTGCGAACTGACGGATTCGAATTTGGATTCCCGGATTGGGTCGGGCGTTCAATTGACGGATCTAAAAAATAACAATTACATATAAAGGGTTAAAACACACAACCCGGGGGTCCGAAATCCCAATAGGGATCTGATCGGCGTGCCGTTTTCTCCCACACGACGGGTGGGTTAACGTGACGTGTGCGAACTGACGGATTCCAATTTGGATTCTCAGATGGGGTCGGGCGTTCAATTGACGGATCTAAAAAACAACAAATTACATATAAGGGTTAAAACACACAACCCGGGGGTCCAAAATCTCAAATAGGGATTTGATCGGCGTGTCGTTTTCTCCCACACGACCGGGTGAGTTAACGTGACGTGTGCGAACTGACGGATTCCAATTTGGATTCCCGGATTGGGTCGGGCGTTCAATTGACGGATCTAAAAAAAACAAATTACATATAAGGGTTAAAACACACAACCCGGAGTCCAAAATCCCAAATAGGGATCTGATCGGCGTGTCGTTTTCTCCCACACGACCGGTGGGTTAACGTGACGTGTGCGAACTGACGGATTCCAATTTAGATTTCCGGATGGGGTCGGGCGTTCAATTGACGGATCTAAGAAACAACAAATTACATATAAAGGTTAAAACACACAACCCGGGGGTCCAAAATCCCAAATAGGATCTGATCGGCGTGCCGTTTTCTCCCACACGACCGGGTGAGTTAACGTGACGTGTGCAAACTGACGGATTTCAATTTAGATTCCCGGATGGGGTCGAATGTTCAATTGACGGATCTAAAAAACAACAAATTACATATAAAGGGTTAAAACACACAACCCGGTGGTCCAAAATCCCAAATAGGGATCTGATCGGCGTGCCGTTTTCTCCCACACGACGGGTGGGTTAACGAGACGTGTGCGAACTGACGGATTCGAATTTGGATTCCCGGATTGGGTCGGGCGTTCAATTGACGGATCTAAAAAATAACAAATTACATATAAAGGGTTAAAACACACACCCGGGGGTCCGAAATCCCAAATAGGGATCTGATCGGCGTGCCGTTTTCTCCCACACGACCGGTGGGTTAACGTGACGTGTGCGAACTGACGGATTCCAATTTGGATTCTCAGATGGGGTCGGGCGTTCAATTGACGGATCTAAAAAACAACAATTACATATAAAGGGTTAAAAACACAACCCGGGGGTCCAAAATCTCAAATAGGGATTTGATCGGCGTGTCGTTTTCTCCCACACGACCGGGTGAGTTAACGTGACGTGTGCGAACTGACGGATTCCAATTTGGATTCCCGGATTGGGTCGGGCGTTCAATTGACGGATCTAAAAAATAACAAATTACATATAAAGGGTTAAAACACACAACCCGGGGGTCCAAAATCTCAAATAGGGATCTGATCGGCGTGCCGTTTTCTCCCACACGACCGAGTGGGTTAACGTGACGTGTGCGAACTGACGGATTCCAATTTGGATTCTCGGATTGGGTCGGCGTTCAATTGACGGATCTAAAAAATAACAAATTACATATAAATGGTTAAAACACACAACCCGGGGGTCCGAAATCCCAAATAGGGATCTGATCGGCGTGCCGTTTTCTCCCACACGACCGGGTGGGTTAACGTGACGTGTGCGAACTGACGGATTCCAATTTGGATTCTCAGATGGGGTCGGGCGTTCAATTGACGGATCTAAAAAACAACAAATTACATATAAAGGGTTAAAACCACAACCCGGGGGTCCAAAATCTCAAATAGGGATTTGATCGGCGTGTCGTTTTCTCCCACACGACCGGGTGAGTTAACGTGACGTGTGCGAACTGACGGATTCCAATTTGGATTCCCGGATTGGGTCGGGCGTTCAATTGACGGATCTAAAAAATAACAAATTACATATAAAGGGTTAAAACACACAACTCGGGGGTCCAAAATCCCAAATAGGGATCTGATCGGCGTGCCGTTTTCTCCCACACGACCGGGTGGGTTAACGTGACGTGTGCGAACTGACGGATTCCAATTTGGATTCTCGGATTGGGTCGGGCGTTCAATTGACGGATCTAAAAAATAACAAATTACATATAAATGGTTAAAACACACAACCCGGGGTCCAAAATCCCAAATAGGGATCCGATCGGCATACCGTTTTCTCCCACACGACCGGGTGGGTTAACGTGACGTGTGCGAACTGACGGATTCCAATTTTGATTCCCGGATGGGGTCGGGCGTTCAATTGACGGATCTAAAAAATAACAAATTACATATAAGAGCTAAAACCAACAACCCGGGGGTCCAAAATCCCAAATATGGATTCAATCGGCGTGCCGTTTTCTCCCACACGACCGGTGGGTTAACGTGACGTGTGCGAACTGACGGATTCCAATTTGGATTCCTGGATTGGGTCGGGTATTCAATTGACGGATCTAAAAAACAATCAAGTACATATGGATCTAAAAATAGTATCTAATTAAATTTGAAAAATAATCACATATTTTAAATTTAATTTTTGAAAATAATATATGTCTTTTAATTTTATTAATGTTTCTCATATTATTTTTATTTATTATAGGATCCACCTCCGCCAGCAGACGATGACGAAGCAGGGACAGCAGACGATCCAGCTCATCTATCTTGACTTTTTTGTATTTATTATTCTGTATGATGTTATATTTATTGTATTTTATGATTTATGTTTGATGTTGATTATTTGTGAATTTTATGAATATTGTAGCAGGTTTAAAAATATTTTTCATTTGTTATTTATATAAAAAAAATAAACTGCAAATTCCGACGGATTTGCCGACGGATTAATATCTGTCGGAAAATAAAGATTATTGACTGATATATCGGTCGGTATATCCGTCTATATTGCGGACGAAAATTTTTCGACAGATTGTGTGTCAGTATTTACCAACCGATATTCCGATGGATTTACCGACAGAATTGTGGTCGGTAAATACTGACCGTAATTCCGACGGATCTATCCGTCGGCCTTACCGACAGATTTCCGACGAAATTATTATCCGTCGGTAGTTTCTGACCAGTTATTTTCGACGGACAGTTTCCGACGACCTTTCGACGGAAAGCGGTCGGAAGGGACTATTTCCGACGGATTACCGTCGGATTTCCGACGATTAGTTCCGTCGGAAAAAGCGCATTTTTTTGTGGTGAATGTTACTGTAAGTGTAACATAGGCCGGCTCACGCCGAGGTGACCGCTGAGGTGCTTCTCGCCGAAGAATGAGCCGAGACGACCAAGCTGATGAATCTCGTCTGAGGCGCACTTGGCCAACGTGAGACGCTGCTTCCAAGATCCCGACTTGACCTGCAAAGCCCGCCAAGTGGCCTCGGTAGGGAGACACTCCGACGCTCTAGCCATTCACTAGTCGAGCAGAATGGCCTAGCCTATGGGGTAGAACCGCGTACCTACGTCTGTGGAGTGTCTGTCTCTTATATAGCATTAGGACACATGTACAATAGCTGGACGACCCTGCCAATCTCGTTGGGGGGCTCCGCGATTGATGCCAGATTGAAGTTGCATCGGCCCGCCAGGTCATCGTGATTGTGGTCTTAATAGTTGTATTTATCGGTCCCGTGATCCTAGGACCTTACCTTATTTGCCTCGTCAGTCACGTGAGCCATGTTTCGAAGCACCCGCGAGTATGCTGGGCTCTAGGTCGGTTCTGTTCGAGCAGAGAAACAGTCCTCAGCCGAGTTGAAAAAGACGGCCCGATGTGTAAAATAGATTGATTAATCTTCCGACCTGACTCGTCGGATCGTATATCGCTAATGTTTCACCTGAGGGAAAAAACATCGGCTTATACCGTCAATTAAGTCGGTTGAGCCCCAAAACTCAGCCGACCTACTAAGATATCCCTGTATCACCATGTATTATATGTCTTCCAATACAATACAATACGCACCAATATAATGTAATACGTCCATTCTTACTTAGAACAGCTTTTAAGTCACCGCTTAAACTAGACTTTTATAAGATCCAAGAAAGAGAATAGCTCCATAGTAATGAGCTGCCGTTTAATTTGAGGGAAACGCTTGGCACAAACATTTGTGGACGGGCCCGCGCTCCCTAGATAGACACCATGCGACTTGTGTCAGGCGTTCAAATATTTGGTACTCGGACACTCGAGTTATCAAGTACCTAGAATTTATCTTAATTTGATTGATCATTTGGCTAGCTCTAACGGTTATAAGTGAAGCGACCCTACGTACTCATATCCAAAAAATATTTGTATTCAACAATGCCGTTCACGAGTTCGAAGATCTGAAAAGACTAACAAGTGATCTAAAAAAATACATAAATAGTATAAGTAATTATAATATTTGACATGTTTATTTAAATGAAGAGTAATGTAGAGTTTTTGGTACCTTCTTAACTATTCAATTTCCACCAAAAAAATTTATTGGCTATTGTATGTAGCGACGAGACTAGTTATTTTACTAATTTGTTGTTGTTCTTTACAACATTTTATTTTATATATATATATATGAGTAATGTTTCAATATGACAGTGCTACTCCGTCGTACTATAACATTCCACCGTTGGATGAAGGTAAAAAAGAAAAAAATGTGTGTGCATGTTACATGCGCCTACGACCGGCGTAATTTACGCATGCGCGTGGGGTGGTCGTTGGATCCGAGATCCAACAACCATCGCCTTGGATACGGTAGCAGCATCGCACCAACCAGCCCCGCCGTACCCCAGCTGCTGCCGCTGGATGGATGCACATCCAACGGCAGCGTGCAAGCGGGGTTTTTTTTTTTTTTTTTTCAGGGCAGCCGCTGGATGTGCATCCAGCGGCTGCACACCCCAGCATTTTTCCATATATATATATGTATGTTGTGATCTTGTGAGACTCGTCCCTTAGTTTTTTAAGTGTGGGTTCGTGGAGGTAGTTTGACCTTGACCCAGTTGTTTTGTGTGTTAGAGTTCCCTATACTACCAATTAATTTTTTCTCTTTTGTATTATCTCGAGATATATCTCTTAAGGTGATGTACATTATATCTACTCGTATTATAAATTTGAGACATTATATTATTAGTGGAACATTTCTCTTTGTTATAGCCACGTGTACCACATATGCTTTTCTAGACCACTTGTTTAGCCTTTCAAGTCTTTAGATTCATAAGTAGTAGGGCTGCAAATGGAACCTGATATTCCGACCCTATTTCGATAAAAAAAAATTAGTTTCAAAATTAAAAAATGATATTGATAGTTTATCGGTATCGGATATTTCGATAAATTATCGGAATCGAAATTGAAAAAGAATCGGAATCAGTATCGGTTATTCGGATAAATTATTTATAAATTCAAAAGACAAAACCATGATAAGCATCATAGCTTATCAGAGTTTCGGTTCCGGTAATGTTATTGGAATCAGAACGGAATCAGAATTAACCATTCCGATTTTATCAGAATCAAGATCGAAACTATATTTCAGTTATCGGAATCGAAATCTGCATTTTCGATTCCGAACTCGACCCGGTTGCAGCCCTAATAAGTAGTGATATTAGATATAGATCTTTATTGGATATAAGTATCCAGCATCACTTTAATAAGAAAACTTACAAGAAAAAACTAAACCCATCTTAGAGATTGAATCGGCAATGAGTTGATCCATAAATGAGAGCCTAATCGATGAGAAAACCTAAAGGCAAAGCCAAACCCATCCTAGAGATTAAATCAGCTATGAGTTGATCCATAAATAATGTGTAGCACTCCAAAAATGTTAAGAAGGATATGTTGATAATTATACTTCAACAATCACTCTACTATCATATGTACAAAGAGTACTCTAAAATTTTAATAAAAACCATGCTAGACGCCGAACATGTATATCCAACTACTTACAAAGAAATTTGGGCCAAGAGAAATCTCTTGGACCAAAAACTAAAATCAAATGAGAATATTAACAAGAAATTCTCAATATCCAAATGGGCATACATTAATGTGCTAATTGAAGATAATTACACTATAAGCGGACTCTTAATTTGGCCCAAATTCGCGTTCTATCATGAGAGAAGATTTCCTAATGGCATTCCAACCCAAATCTGGAAGGAAATCCTCGAGATGGGGAAAGGGTGAGCATAAATTCGGAACCCCAAATCCTAGTTACAATGGGACTTTAAAACAACTCTCTAGATCTATAAATACAAATATTAAATTCCTTGGGGACGAGTTAACATCTTGTTATGGTCATGTGGAGGCGAGTTAGGGTACCAGAAGAGGAGTTCGCCCCCAAGGAGCATCCTTCTTCCCCAACTCAAGTCTACTTCATCCTACATAAAACTTGTCTTAGGAGCGGTCAAAGGTAGGATATCTCGAATACAAACATGATAAATCTTATAGCATTGGAAAGCTTGTCGCGATTAGTTTGATATGAATCTATTTTGCCCAATTTTTATTAAGTAGATCATGAGTATTAAGTGTTTTATGCTCGTCGCACAACTTTAGGGTTTTTCTTATTCATCTCATGATTCACGCTTCTCTAAGTCAAATCGAGTCAAACCAAAGCCATAAAGTTCTTCTACTTCGAGTTTTCAACAACTTTCATGTTGAAGATTTCATCTGAAACCTTAAGAAACCCAAGTTTTTAACTTAAAACATGATCATAGGTGGTTTTCGCAAGTTTTCGGGTGGAAACCCTAAAATGCGTATCAACCAGTGGACGCATATCAGGGGAACCCTTATCGCGTTCTGTCTGGAGGATGTGATTCACACAGAACATGTCATGCCTTGCTTATGTGATTTAGACTAGACTTGACAGTTTTCTGTTCCTCGTATGCATCAAACTGTGTGCCGCCTTGTTTTCTATTCCTTATGTAATAGGCGTCCAATACACTAGACGTGAATCAACCTTTTTTCTCGCCCCTCAATTTGCGTGCATGGTTTGAACCTAGAGTCACAAGAGAAAGTTAAACACATCACACAGCCACGACGAGATTTGATTGTGAACGTATCGCTTACCCATAATGCGAATTGAACACGCCTTCTTAGCCTAACCCAATTTTAACCACAACCTGTTTGATTTCCCAAAGCTTCGTTTTCACTATTTTAACATTTGAAAAAGGTGTCCACTTGCATGACGCGATTTTAATGTCTTCTGGACCGTCTTTTGTCTTGTTAGCCTAGTTAGTGCATTTTACAGTTAATTCGAGTCCGTCTAGTACTATAAAAATTTACAACCCTTGTAAAAGTTTTAACAACCTAAAAATTATTCTAATAGCTCTTAAATGTCATGATTAATCATTCTATCATTTGATTGTTAAATTCCATAGTGATGATGTAGCTTGTTATAAAAACTGAAACTTCATATCATTAATGTGTATAACTTATATTGCTACCATCTTGTTGTCTTGTCATATATAATGACCTCATGTTTTTGCTTTCTGCTATGTTTGAAATCGATGTTTATTAAGGATATTGTGAGGCACAACTTTTCACTTATACACATGCACGATAGACAACCCCTTCTTGACAAATTAGAACCTCTCTGTTGGACATTTCGTTCTGATAGACTATGGATCTTTCTAATAAGATCTCTGTAAGCCTTTGTACTCCATTGATTCTCTCATGGAGATCAAGAAGGTTGTACCTTTAAGTTTCCTAGAGATAGCATGTACTTTCTTTCTCATCTACTTTCTCTGCGAACGTCATTTTATACACATGCATGAAACCAAGTTACTAATGTAAATGTTGAACTAAATGGAATCTTATAGGCCGTTATGTTGTCAAATTTCTCTCTTGATACACTATCATCTTGGAATCATATTCATTTGACTTGTTATTCTTGAAGTCATCAATATGATCACTGATGACATGATAATGTACTATTGACTCCTTAAAATTCTTGTAATTGGTCATGTTTGATCGTGGGTATCTACATTTAAATTGCTTGAGGTGCAGGATCGGGCACAACGAGTATCTAGGGGCTCCAGTCTTGTCCTTACGGCAGAGAACTGAAAATATATTGTTAATCATGGGATATAATGATACTAGCATTGTATTTGCGCTAGGAGTACTTATCTTGTTAAAATGTTAGATACATAACCACATTACTCGTGTTCATGCTGCGCATTCACGGTGGCATAGATCCTTAATGTGCATAATGAGTCATGATTGATTATTGGTACATGTTAAATGTTCTTGCTCGTTACATGCTTGATATGGCCATCTTGCATTCTTGAAACTATTACTCTCTTGATTGTTCTTGCTCGCACATCATGCTTAATCTCAATATCTAAATACTTTTGCCCACTTGATCATATTGTTGTTACCATGATTCTCTTGTTAGTTACGTGTTATCGAATCTATCATGTTTGTTAGTACATTTTGATTTACTCTTGTCTGCTTAGTTTTTAAATTGCTAATCAATTATATCTGTCAAGATATGTAAATCCTATTAGGCGAGTACGCTCATTACCTACTTTTTAACATTTTAGGTAACACCGATATTGAGGAGAAGAACCAAGGTAGCGATGGGAATGCGTCTGAGTAAAGAGCATGTGGTTCAACCATGGAAATACTATTATTTTAGTTTGAGAGTTAGATTGATGTAGTAAGTGGTAAAGAGTGAGAATGATATGTAATTTTCCTTTATTGTGTCTTAGTTATGTAGTTCCAATTTGAAATTGGTAATGTAATGGTTTTGATTATTGAAATGAAATGAAATTTGAGGTTACAAAATGTTCAAATTATTTGTATTATATGTGATTGCTAGTTAGAGACTTATTTACCGACTGTTCATATCTCAATTATTCTTCTGCTGTCGTATTTGGGATGTGATATAATGTGAGCGGAAGTGTTGTTGATATGTTTTTGATAACTTGACAAGGGTTTCTTCTCCTCCCTATCCCCCTTGTTTCTCGAAGGAAACTAGTTTATTAACACTACCAGTTTTATAGCCATGCGATACACAAAAAATTATTAGATTTGAATAAATAAATTTTATAAATAATATACATCAGGTTAATATTTTATTATTTATAAAAATAGAGTTTGAGTAAGAATGTAAAATTTTAAAAATGGTGAGATGTTTATTGGAAGGGTTTAATAGGAAAGAAAGAGAGGAAAAGAAGTTATATTAGCAAGTTTTTATTGTCTTAGGAAGGATGAGAGTGTGGTTGAGAGTTTTCTGAAATGCTTAATATATTTTAAGAAACTTTAATAGGAGATAAAGTTGGAGAGAGAGAGAGAGAGAGAGTAGGAAGATAATTTTTTTAAAAAAAATTATCTTGGTGTTGTCACTTGACAACACTTAAAACTATATTTTATTATAAAATTTGTCGAACTGCGTAAACACATGTGCACACCTAGCCAAACATGGCACACTCGCATTAAGTGTGCCGAGTCTCACCGCACACTAATATCAAACTCTTTACTATAATAGTACAGATTTTTTGACACTAGACCTATAGCCCAAGCGTAGGATTAGTTGGCTACATGCTTTTGGGGTACAAAGCTTGTACAGCCAACCAATCTTATGGCCGGTTAAATTATTTACTCCGCTAGTCAAGTAGATAGGTTTTCTCACTTGACAAAATATAATAAAAATATACCACTTCATCATTTATCAGGAGAAAATTAAAACACTTTATAAAAAGAGGGGGTTATTATAATGTGTTTTGATTGATGTGTTAAAAAATCGTTTTTTTCTTTTCTAAATGGAATTCTCTCGACATGGTGTGTAGGGGAACGTCTACTAACAATTTGTCCTGCATTGCTGCCAAACTTTTCAAATCAAGAAAATAGACTTCAGAAAGTAGTTCAGCTAGCACAATTGGTCAAAGCAAAAGACTGAATATTCTTATGTCAGTGGGTTCTAAGCGGGCTTAATTAGTGGTAGTCGCACAGCCAAAAACAGAATAAATCAAGGTAGACAAATAATTATTGTGTTTTCTTAATGCACTTCTGATGCTCTGTGAACTTCCGTCATTAGCTAATACATATGTCAGTGGTCCGTTGTGCGGCTTGTGCCCACGCAAGTCGAAGTGCCATCAAAAGTCCTGATCCAGCCAAATATCACTCCAAACATCATTATCCGAACCATCTAGATTTAATAGGAAAAAGTTTATTATAATTGCACAAGTATATTTATTGCTCTTGGTCAATGATATAGTAACTCATGTGGTGTTAAATTGAAAGCCATGCATGTCGATAGGTAAGATCGAAGTTAGTAATGAGTGGTCACGATCGACGGCGGCGAACTTAAAAATAATATCCTTAAGCTTATAAATATTATCATCGAGCTCGGAAATACAACTCTTAAAGTTAGACTTATAAATAATAATTTTAAGTTCTAAAATAGTGTTGAGACTTATAAATAATAATTTTTGGGATTCAAACTATATAGGAGAGTCCGCTGTCAATCGTCACCATCGATCGACGCTGCCGTTCACCGCTATCCACCAACCTGCATAACATCTAACATGGTGTGGTGGCTGTTTTCTGCCACCTAAGCCCATCGCGATCCATCAGGGCCCATCAACGCCTTCCCTTTGGACGTGGCCTCCTCGTACGGTTCCACGCCTCCACAAGGATCATTTAAAAGGGCCACATGGAGCAATCACCCCGAACGAAGCATCGCCGAGCTCCTTAGCGGCATGCTTCCGGACAGGGGCATTAATTCTGCTACGCTGGACAACTATGGATATTACCGAACAGCAAGTTCGACCCCTTTCATGGGTCACCTGCTCGGTGACCTCCTCCAGAGACTTCCGAGCAGCCCTTCACGTCCTCACGGCGGTTCCCCAAACCGTCGCGGACCACGCGCCCCACTATTAAGAGGCACGTTAATTGCCTGGCAGCCCAACGGGCATCCCAGCGCGTAACTCCTCCAGTTATGCACGTCTTTCAAGGCGCCCTTCCAGGCACGATCTAGTGACGTTACACACGTCAGCTTACACCCTTGCCTATAAAAGATACAGGTATGGTGCCATGCAGAGGTACGTTCTCCCTTACGCGAACACACCCTTACATACGAAAATCCCCTGCCTTTCAAGCCTCTCACTGACTTAGGCATCGGAGGGTTTCCCCGGTCTTCACCGGGCCCCCTGATCTTTTTTGGTAATTGCAGGATCCTTCGTCCGCCTCCGGCGATCGTCATCTCCCTTACACAAGTGTTAGGCCTGATCCGCTCCGGCCCAACAAGGAAAATGTATTCACACTTTTGGCGCCGTCTGTGGGAACGACGTAGCCATGGCTCGCGGACGAACCTCTTACCAGAACGTTGGGAGTAGGGCGACGAGATCCCGCCGGTCACGAGTGGACTCTCACCGGCGATCCCCTCCCATCGACGTCGATATCGCCCCTGCTGGCGCCAACAACGACGTCCCTGCGCCAGTGGTCGCCGCGCCGGCGACTGCCCTGGAGATGGCTGAACTCCGGGGACAGATGCAGTAGTTAACGGGCGTCTGCCTAGCTCTGCAGGCTCAGCTGGTTGGACCACCAGCCCCGGCGGTTCCCCTGCCATGAGAGCGGCAGGCGAAGTCATCGCATCGGCGTTCTCGTGTCCTCCCGGCGCCTCAGGATCAGCAGGCGGACTCACCGCGCCGATCACACCGAGCCCCGTCCGAGGAGCGGGCACCGGAGCGCCGCAAGCGCTCGCCCCGTCGCTCTGTCGTCTCCCTCTACGGCCAAATCAAGCTCGAAGGTCCGAAGAGCAGTCTTGATATTTTCAACCTCATTCTGCAGCTCGGTCTCCCGGACTTTGTGTTGTTCCAATAACTCCTGGCAAAAGGCGTCTTGTGCTACCCAAAGTGGCTGGTGATGCTGAGCCCGGACGGCAAGCCTTCGCAGCACCTCCAGGGACTTGGTAACTCCATTCATGAGCACCTCCAAGTCCACCTCCTCGTCGCCATCGGATCGGGCCTCGGGACGGTAGCTCCCACTGGAGATCTCCGGGGTCCGCTCGGAGACCACCTGCTAACCCCGCGCCAGCATCTCAAGCTATGAGGCGCTGGGGCAGGGAGGTAGCTTCCTTGGTACGGCGCCCTCTAGATGCTCTAAGGCAGCCGCCAATGCTTCCTTCAGGGCAGTTCGGGCAAACCCTTCTTCAACACCTCGGTCAGGGGCCTGCGGTCGTCCCCAGAGCTTTCGTCTCCAGTAGCAGCAGTGGAAGACGGGACTCCCTCAGCAACTGGGGCGACAGCAACTTCGGGGGCCTTTTGCTGGCCCGATCTAGAGGCAACAGCAACAGCGCTCCGCGAGACCATCGTCCGATCTGCTTCGGCGGCCTCCTGCCCTCGTGCTGGTCGCTCCTCCCCACCGGCTTCATTGGCAGATGCTGCAGAGGCCATTACGAGGTCCTCCTCGGCATTGCCAAGCGCCTGAGTGCCTCCCTCCCCGGAGTGAATGCACCCTCGCCGACTACATTTTCCTCAGCGATCACTTTGGCTGCACTCTCGCCGACTACACAGCCTACATGGGGGGGGGGGGGGGGGGGGGGGGGGCAGGATTTCTCCACTTCATTGCGGAACATCCCCCTGAAAAACTGCCTCGCCAGCGCCGGACTTCGCTGCCGTCACGGGAGTGAAAGTATTGACCTCTCCCGCTCCTCTCCCCGAGTCCGCGGCGACCGCCCCATCCTCGGCACCGAACTTCGTGCCCTCGTGCGACGTGCCACCCTGTTCGGCGCTTCCTTGATCGACGCTCTCACTGGGCAGGACCCCTCGGGTCTCGTGCATCGGCGACTTGGCCCGCCCTCCGGAGCGGTCCGACTCGTCGCTAACCATGATCAGACCCAGCTCGGTGGACATTTTCGTGACCGCCTCCGAACGGTCCACAATTGAAGCTACGGACGCCCTCCGCTCGGGCGTCCTCACGTCTTGACAGGGTCTTCGCGCCAGCAGAGGCTCAAGATCCTCCCCTTCTTGTTCTGCTTCCTCGGCGTCCTCTACGACGCGCGGCACTGCCCTGGCCGCCTTCTTCTTCTTACGAGCTCGGCGCTCGTCGGCCACCTCCTCTTCGAAGGTGTGATCCTCGGCCTGCGACTCCATCTAGGCCGCCTTGCGCTTCTCCTTCCTCTTCGATTGGGGGAGAGAAGCCGACTCTGTGATCACCGCCTTCCCGAATGCCTTTTTCATGGCACCTCCTCCTACTACGGTCTTTGCCTTCTTGGTGGGCCCGATCCGCGGCGGCCTCACCTCTGAAGACACTGCCCCGAACTCCTTCACGGGGGCATCCTCGTCTAGCCTTATCAAGTGAAGGCTAACATGGATCGTTTCGGCGTAGTTCGCCATCTCCTTTCAGCCCCGACCAGCAGCTACCTCTTCGGCATCTGGAAGAAACAAAAGAAGAGTCAGAACCCATATATGTGGGAAAATGAGACAAGCAGCAGAAAGCTTACCCCAGGCATGGCTAAGCTTATACTTCACAAGCTTGTATTCGGTCAGGTACCCTCAGCGTGGTTGAACCGACCGTGTTCAACGATTGGGAGGCAGCGGCTGCCCCCTGGATAAAGAAGGGAGCCATGTCTGTCCTCTTCGGTGGCTCCACCACTCTAACGGGGAGTCCCACTCTGGGACGTTCGCCCCATTTCTCCGCCCCCACGAAGAAAAGACGTCCAGTCCACCCTTGTTGTGGACAGGCTGGGCAAAAAATGATCCGCATCCTGTTTGTACGGTGCTTCACGTACACGATGCCCATCCCAGATTGCGGAGAACATGCCAAATGAAATGGCTTCTGAAGATCTCGCAGTAGTCGCTTCAATGCCCTCTCTTGCATATAATGCAGAAGACGAAGATGGACCTCAGGAGTTCGGCGTCAGTTGAATAGGCGCAACCTTCCAGCTCCGGAGAAGCTCCTTCGCAATCTCCGGCATCGGTAGCCGGAGGACCAGCTTCCAGCAGGTCCAGCGAAAGAACGAAGCACCCAAGCCTCGTGGTCAAGTACTACTCGTCTTCACGCATCAAGACGATATTGTACTCTTTGCCAATCCGGAATCGTTCTCGAAGACCTTCGAAACTCCGAAGCTTCGCCGCTTTCGACTTCACCGGCGGCATCCCGCTGGCTTCGACGATCTCCTTCCCCTTCTGAGTCATCACTGGAAGGCGGGGTGCACAGCAGACGGTGAGGAAGAAGCAAAGGAGCAGAAGAAAGCGCGAGGAAGAAGATGGCTAATGACTCTAGAGGCAGCAAACTCTGGAGATTTTTGAAGGCGAAGGTCCCGCTTTCACCTCCTCCCCTTCCTTATAAGGAAGGTGAGGCGCGAAATTCGAAGCGGGACCTGAAACAGCGTTTCCCTCCGCTCTAAGTCTCTTCTCGAATGACCCGCGGGTGACCGTTCAGGGCTGGCATATGACGTTCCGGGTTTGACATGACCCACGTTGTCATCATGAAGGCTTCATGTTCGAGGAGAACCCCTCTGTAACGGCGTCACCGCAGGTCTGTTCGGATCTCCGAGGACGATACCACATTTATGGCGGAGATGACGCCCGAGCAGGTCGCCGCCCCCAAGCGCTCCAGTTTTTGAGACACTTGAGGGCGTGGGGGCAAGTGTGGTGGTTGTTTTCTGCCACCTAAGCCCATCGCGATCCATCAGGGCCCATCAACACCTCCCTTTGGACGTGGCCTCCTCGTACGGTTCCACGCCTCCGCAAGGATTTCATTTAAAAGGGCCCACGGAGCAATCACCCCGAACGAAGCATCGCCGAGCTCCTTAGCGGCATGCTTCCGGACAGGGGCATTAATTCTGCTACGCTGGACAAACTATGGATATTACCGAACAGCAAGTTCGACCCTTTCATGGGGTCACTGCTCGGTGACCTCCTCCAGAGACTTCCGAGCAGCCCTTCACGTCCTCACGGCGGGTCCCCAAACCGTCGCGGACCACACGCCCCACTATTAAGAGGTGCGTTAACTGCCTGACAGCTCAACGGGCGTCCAGCGCTAACTCCTCCAGTTATGCACGCCTTCAAGGCGCCCTTCCAGGCACGATCTAGTGACGTTACGCACGTCAGCTTACACCCTGCCTATAAAAGATACAGGTATGGTGCCATGCAGAGGTACGTTCTCTCTACGCGAACACACCCTTACATACGAAAATCTCCTGCCTTTCAAGCCTCTCACTGACTTAGGCATCGGAGGGTTTTCCCCGGTCTTCACCGGGGCCCCCTGATCTTTTCTGATAATTGCAGGATCATTCGTCCGCCTCCGGCGATCGTCATCTCCCTTACACAAGTGTTAGGCCTGATCCGCTCCGGCTCAACAAGAAAAAGGCCTTCACACATGGTAACACATAGACTGTCATAGATCGAAGACTCACTACATTTAATACAAATACAGTAAATCTTTCTCTCTCCAATAATAATCTTGTTCTTCCAACATATCCATACAAGATAAATATGTAGCATATTCTTTCCATCATTCTTTGACTCTAAAATGGAAAAAGAGAATTGGAATCTCTTATTTTTTATAAAATTATTTCTTATCATCTACATCATTATTTTTTATAATCTACATCAATTTTATTATATGAATAATTTACAACAAACTTTTCTCGTAGATCTCATTTCAAAAGCGGGACAACCCGTTATCTTCCCTTGTAAGGGGAATGGTCTTTTATCATTCTTAGCACTGACCTTGTAGAATTAGAATTGTGCATTTCATTCAACAATCAAACTATTACTCGAGATAACAAGTCTTAAAAAAAATACTTGTAATTAATTTGTTACATAATTTCCATAGGTTAATTACTCTCAATTCTAACGTAAACTATTGCAAACTTCACGTCCTACGTGACCACCTTATGCGTAAAACAAAGACCAACTCAAGCTGGCATGTGGAAAAAGATCGTTTTATTACTTTTTTTTTCACATTCATTGCGTTCATGATGGTTTTTCATGGTAATTTTTTTAAAATGCCACGATAAAACCTGTAACCTTTTTTCTAGCAATATTTTGTTCATAGAAACGACATATTTTTAATGTTATAATATATAATGTTTCTTATGTACTAATAATAATAATTTGTTTCATGATACTTTTATATTTAATTATCAAATTGATATATTTTTCTACAATGTGTAAAAGAAGGAAGAGTTGCCTTCGCATTGGACCCTTTACCTTTAAAATACTTGTTGCACTTTTTTACTATACTTTTATTATATTTTTAACGTCTCTCATTAATTAGTCAATGTGATATCGGCACATTATATCCGTTCAATGAAAAATAAAAGTGTAATAAGAGTATAGTAAGAATTTCTCTACCTTTAGGACCCAATACAAGTAATAAAAATATGAATTGATTTATCCAAAACATGTTTGTAAAAAACTCACTTATAAGCATGTTTACATGAACTCATGTTTAGAGTTTTTAAGGAGATTTTAAGTTTATAATAAACTCGAGTGAGTTTATGATAAATTACTTTTAGATCTTCGAACTAAAGTTTTACTAAAAATATAAATTTATGATAAATTTAAATTTATTTATGATGCGCTCCTAAAACACACATCAACCGAACTGGGAAGCCATCACCGACCAAACGGTTTGATGAACGGGGGGGGGGGGGGGCGGGCGTAGGTGGGACCGCGAATCGGGTGGACCAACGAGAGAGATCCGGGGAGGCTCCGGTGGGGCCCGGGTGGAGTCAAACGGATATGGCCATATGGGTTAAAAGAGTAATACTTAGTGCACACCTTGGTGTGCACTAAGTTGGGCACACTCTATGAGGTGTGCCATGTCAAGAGATGTGGGATTATAATAATACCCCATCTTTTGATTTTCCAACCCTAAAGGTTGGTGGCACATTTTCATGGGTGTGCCCAACTTAATGCACACCATGGATGTGCACTAAGTATTACTCGGGTTAAAAAGCAATAAAAATGGTATACAAATGCGGATAATCCGCGATCGGGTGACCCCATCGTGATGATATCCTCTGATGTGAGCGGGTATCCGGGTACCGGATCCCGAGAGTGATGGCGTCATCTCTGTGGCGCGCCATCGCTCGTACCCATAGTCAGAGAAATCTGGGCCCCACTCGCGGCGGTCTCTGCGTTCCCGTACGCTTCACGTCAATGCGTCAAATGGCGTCCTTGCCTACACACACCCCTACGCCCCAACCCACCCACCCAAAAGGAACGAGGACTACTTGTCGTGTGGATGGAACGAACGCGAAGGACCGCATTAACCGTCGACGTGGGATGACCGGGAGCAATCTCATCTCATGCCTTTCCTCTCTCTGGAAGAATAAGAATATGCATAAGACACGGCACTAACTTTTCATTCCAAATATTTGCAAGTTGAGACCAAAATGAGAAAGGGACTTTCTCAAGATTATATATATATATATATATGGCTTCTTTCTTTCATCTGATCTGCGACCAAAAAAGTCGAATTTGCCGACCATCTCAATCACCAAAGATTCTATTTTAAATTTTATCAAAAATTGATGTTCGGTTAAATTGTTAATCTATGTGGAACTGAAAAATCATCGACTCCGATCAACGAAAAACCCTGTGGACGATTGATGTTGATGAAACTGTACGTAGATAGCTTGAAGGTCCACATTATTGTCTTGGAATTTAAGTTAACTACTCGATCGATCGAGCCGGACGTATCAACAAATTAAGGTGTCCACAACCCAATGGCTCATGGCTGCGACGACGCAGAGCACTCCAAGTGGTCCATGCACTCTTCGAATTCCATCTTTCTCCCAGGCAACATTTGGTACTCAAATTGTCAAAATAAATTTTAGGTGACAGTAAATTCCTGGAGTTTTTCTGACACAATTGTGTTTTTTAAAAATGGGTCAGAAGTGGCTGAACTCATTTGTGAGTAGCGTTTCAAAATGGACAAAACGATAGGTGTTTTTAAAGATGGGTCAGAAGCCGCTGCTCCCATTCGGATCATCCCCGTCGTCCGTTCTCCGTCTTTCACCGAGCTGTCCCTGCTCCATTGACACCGCTTCCGTTTGGAGGGGTGGAGATTTCTTTGCCCCAAGGCAGAGCCCCTTTCCCCCTCGCGATTTTTCGTGGACTGCGTTTCCCTTTCTGAGGATCGTTTTGTTCTCCGAGTTTTTGTTCTCCTCTTATAAGAAGGGTTTCCCCCTTCTAATTGGAGGTTGTGTTCTTCGGTGTTGGTGGGCGTTTCTCACTTGTAGATCGAATGTTCGATTGCGGCTTCACTCTACTTTCTATATTCGACATAGATTTTGTAAGATACGTGACGACATGGGTGTAAGGCGTGCATGACAGGGGCCAGTGTGTTACTGTTCGTGTGAGCTTTTAATCTGATGTGGACCTGCACCCATGATCGCCATTGTGGTTTCTGGTAGAGAAAGGCTTAGTGCACTTTTCTATTGCACTTAAGTGCAATATGACTAGGCACTCATCCCACGTGGCACCATTCACATGGGGGTGATAAAATGGCAACCCAATGATTGGGTGCCATATGGGATGAGTGCTTAGCCTTTCTCTTTCTGGTAATGTTGTATTTTTTGTGCCGCCTTTCGGAAAGAGTAGGAGTTCATAGATAAGATGATTTGGACGAGAAATTTCAATCATCTGATAATTGATGGAGAATGTTTCACTATTTAATTATTAACTTATGCGAACATCATATGGTATGATTCTATCGCCGGAGATGCGTCGATTTCTTCTGGTGGCCAAGCCCTAGTCTTGCCGCCGCTGCTCCCATTCGGATCATCCCCGTCGTCCGTTCTCCGTCTTTCACCGAGGTGTCCCTGCTCCATTGACACCGCTTCCGTTTGGAGGGGTGGAGATTTCTTTGCCCTAAGGCAGAGCCCCTTTCCCCCTCGCGATTTTCCGTGGGCTGTGTTTCCCCTTCTGAGGATCGTTTTGTTCTCCGAGTTTTTGTTCTCCTCTTATAAGAAGGGTTTCCCCCTTCTAATTGGAGGTTGTCTTCTTCGGTGTTGGTGGGCGTTTCTCACTTGTAGATCGAAGGTTCGACTGCGGCTTCACTCTCTATTTGTGTTTCTAACTTGTTTCTTGTTCATGTTTTTTATGGCTTTGGCTTGTCGTTTGGTCCAACGAGAGTTCTGGCGATGATCGGCCGCTCCAAGACTTAGCCACCTTCTTCGGTCTCTGGCATCATCTGCTCTCAAGATACCCGCTCTGCTTACCGTTGGTGTTCTTTGGAGGCATCCCCTCACCGTCGAGCTAAGGGTCCGTTTGTTTGAACGGAAAACCCGCACGAGGAAACCGTTTTCAGGAAAATATTTTTTTTGACCATTTGGTACCTTTAAAAACCAAAATCTGGAAAACTGTATTGCCGAAATCCCGATTTTGGCATCTGCCGTTTTCACGCGGATGCCATTTTCCTGGACATCTACAGTGATGTTTGTTGAGACACTATTCATTTAGTTACATTTTATTTTATTTCCACTCATTTAAGTAGTCTTTTTTAAATTTAAATATTTTTATTAGTTAGTTTAATTTTTTATTTTTTATTAAAATATCTATAGAACACTATTCATTCAAATTATATTTTATTTTATTTCTTCTACTTTATATTGTCTTTGTCAAAGTTACTTATTTTTCATTAGTTATTTAAATTTTTTATTTTTAAAAAATATTAAAATAAAAAAATAAAAAAATAAAAAAAATTGATGAATAATGTTAGTACACAATGAGTATATGACTCTCTCTCATTTGCATGGATCATAAGATCTCATACCCCTCCATATAACTTTATATTTTCTTAACAACCAAATAGATAATTATGTTTTTATTTTCACGTAAAAGTTATTCCGTGGAAAACTATTTCCCTCTTAATTGTTTTACATGCAACTAAATGGACTCTAAGTCTCGTTGCATCTGTTGTCCGGGATCATGACCAACCCCGTCGTGACGCTGCCGATAAAGTCCGACTGTTCTTGACGACGCCTTGTGCGACGGCTAAACTGGGCCTTTTCTCAGTTCGTGGATCCTGTGGATGTTGTCAGTTATGTTTGGACCTCCGGTCTCTCTTCCATGGCTCTGTTTTAGCCATGCTTTGCTCTTCCAGGTTCTTTATTGCAAGTTTCTTACTACCGGTGATGGCCTGTGTGCCCTCCGCCGGGCCCTCTATTTATCCTTGCTCCTCTATGTTTGAATGCAACGAATCTTTGGTAAAAAAAATTTCTACCGCCCATTTTTCCTTGTTGTAGTAGTCTTATGTCATATCATATTTATATGTAAATATAAAGAGGTCAAGCAATGCCTACCAATATCTATGTAAACATAAAAAGATCACGTAATTTCCACCAACTTTATTATCCGATCTAACCACTCGACTAACTTTTTCTCCTTGTTCAAAGGATTTTTATGTCCAACTGCTCCACAGAGCCTCTGCAAATATCTCTCTCTTTACGTACAAAGTTGCTGTCAAAAATTTCATTGGCAAATACTCTGATTTTTTTAAAAAAAATTGTTGCAGCATGTCTAATTTTTGCAGGTCAATTGTTCTTTTATTGTTTCTTAAATGATCTTATCAGTTCAGTAAGATGTCAAATTACGCATCTTATTGCACAAAACGAATTATTTGATCTCCGTGGATTTACCAACCTCCTCTCGTAGTGCGCTACCGTTCGAATCCGAAGCCCAAAGTTTGCAAGTTGGGCTAACAACCGCGCGACGGTCTGAAAGCCTTACTTCTGGTGTTGTGGTCTTGAGGTGAATATTTTTGCCTGTTCCGTCACCTGCGTGTTCTGTTTGGACATCACTCAAGTTATATGTCGTCACCTTCTTAGTCTCTTTTTTTTATTCTTTTTTCTTTTTTATGTAGAAATTTTCGAAGAAGGTTCAATTTTATATGACCAAGATCGATTTGATATAGATTTCTGATACATTTTCGGGTCCCCTTGAAATGCTAAAGATATATCCTCTATTACAATAAGACCATACGATTGATCATTACATAGTGGTATTTTCCGGTATTCTAAAATATTTTTCATGATCACTACCGGATGTCATGAAATCAGCTCCTGTGGACTTTACGCTCTTCTAACCAATCAGAATTTGGGAATGTGAATCCAAATCAAGGGAATGAATACACATATATGTACTACGTACGAGAGACAGAACAAGAGAGGAATTAAAAATTTGAGAAAATTACAGATATACTCTTACAATATATTGTATTAAAAATTTTATCTTTGAAATCTACGTATTATATTCTATACCTTTAAAATAAAAAACAATCATTAGTTATTTTCTTGTATTAGTTGACAGTTGAAATGTTATACTGTCGTCCTAACAAAATTGTTAAATTAGTGACAAATTTACTAAACTATCACTATTAAGAAGAGAGGGAGAGAAAGAGAGAGTTAGAAAGAGAACGGAGGGGGGTTCTTCCCCTATGATGCCCATCAAAGAGAGAGAGAGAGAGAGAGAGATTAAGAGGGCCACCCTCATGCATTATGTGTGTGCGAGAGAGAGTAATAGGGTTATGGGGGACATAGCTCCCGATACTATGTGAACTCTCTCTTCCCATGCATGGTGAGAGAGAGAGAGAGAGAGAGATCCCCCTCTAGTATTGCATTCATCCTTCCACCTCTCTCTCTCTCTCTCTCTACACGTAAAGACAGAGGTGTTTAGAGTTGAAAATTCCTCTTTTGACGCCCACCCCACACTCTCTTTCTCTACATGCATGTTCTCTTTCTCTCTCTCTCTCTCCATGTAAAGACACTAATGAGGGGGAGTTCCTCTCCAATGCCCCATCCCACCCTAGATTGTGTGTGTGCATGTGAGAGAGTGTGTGTGAGTGTGTGAGAGAGAGAGAAAGAGAGAGAATATAGGGGCGGTAGTTAAGAGGGAGAGAGAGAAAGAGTAAGAAGAGGATGGTGTAGTAGCGGAGTGCCAGGCCGGGTCACCTCTAGTGTCGGTTATGAGAGAGAGAGACATATATGATAAAATTTTTCGATTCAAAAGATATGAGTGTAATATGTACGTCGATTTGAGGGGTAAATCTTCGAACACTATATATGTAAGAGTATAACGACAGACCTATAACAGAAACCAATCATCATCGTAATAGAAGAGGTCACACCGGCCACCAGCTGATCAACTATCCAATGTTGTTCCACAAATTCTTCATCTATAATCATGGTTCCTAAAGTTGAATATATACAACACCCATTTAACTCCTATCCATCCAAGAACAGGAGAAATAAGTAAGACGTGCAAAACTTCAAGTTCAAGTCTTTTTCAATAGATTAATTAGTTTCTTGCCGATGCCTCATCACAAAGTAGCCGGCAGGCCCACTTCCGGCACCGAAAGAACTCTTCTGTTTGGACCTGCCCGTTTAAATATACCGTCTTGGATCCTATATATAATCCACGATTAAAGATATATGCCCATTTTTGTCCCTAGCTCCCGTCCAGAGGTGGCTATCTTGGATTTTCCAATTATTTCGATCATGTGATCTGCCTCCATGGTCTGTCCGGATCCATTTGCTTAATTTGTTAGGGGTGGCCATCATGGTGAGCATTAATTATTTAAAGAAAATTATGATGTTAGAAATTATTTGGCCCAAAGTTTCTCTGATTATAATTATCCACATAATTTTTTAATTAGGTATATCGTGGTTTGGTAAGCGGATAACGTTAACTATATATATATTCAACATTAAAAGTTTGTTTGGCAGCACGACTAGGAGGCATGCTTCGTTGTGGTACGTGCCATCTTACTTTCCACGCGCTAAGGTCCGGATCAGTCGTGTTGCTGTGGTCTGTGATTACATGTCATGATAGCATCAGTATCGTAAAAGTCAGTTCGCCGATATATATATAATAGAATTAAATTATTATCTAATTAATAATTGAAACTTCCAGCCAGGAAGCTAAATGATTAAACACGACTTACGTGCTTAACCGTCATAAACATGATCAGGTGATCAGGAGTAAGCCGACATCTTACTTATCTTTGGACTTACACAAAATTAAGTATATGTTCTCAAAATACCCGGATGATATTTAAAGAAAAAAGTATATCAACAATATATCATGCATGCTTTTGTGTGGTTGAAACCATGCACATAGGCTAGCTATAGGTTCTTGGTTAAAGTAGTGCTATCTAATTCAAGAGTGCGGCCTAGCTACCTTCCTGAGTTCTGTGAAGAAACACTGCACCTTGATACAGCTTCACGTACTAGTCCTCCTTAGTTTAGGCACATTAGTTGATTACCACGGTATATATTATTATAGTTAATTTTTTTTCTCTATATATGAATATATGGTTCGTTGTTTAATATGGTCAGACTGACCTGAACCATCTGTTGGACCCAACTTGACCCGAAACTATTCAAGGCTGGTCGTTTTAACACCTGATGCATGACCAGCATATGCTTGTAAGTTTACTATTTAAAGAACAATATATATCAAGCGTTTTGCTTCATTAATTTATATTGTAAGGGTATAGTTTCAAGTTCAAATTAATGTGTGTTGCATATCAGATTTTGATTTCTATTTAATCAGTTCGTTATCTCGAATTCAAATTACAAAAATTAAATAGGATCAATTTCCACCATCCGATCGGAAGGCAGGAAGAAATTAAGGGGACTGGATTATTGCGTGATGTCAGCTTACTTTTAAGTTTCCTCTAACTCAATCAGCTGTCAATTCTTGGAAGGTGGTGGGGGGGGAAGGGAGAAGAGAGGGACTCCATTTGTATATTCTACATGTTGTAATTCTTACCTTGGTATATAAGATTATTTTCGCTTAACGCAAAAAGAGACCTATGTTTGAGTTTCATATATACCGTAATTAAAATGTCAAAGGCATTCAATTATCTATAAGTTAATAGAGTGAAGAAAGCTTCACTATTTTCAATGTACGTACTTTTATTTTTGGAAGTGGAAATTATAATTTGTTCCAAAGTTGAACATCCCTGAGTAGACATTTTTTTTCCCCACAAAACCAACAGTACGTAAGAGGCTCATCTCTTTCTACAACATCATCTTTTAGAAAATTTTAAACCTCCCATTATTTATGAAATTTGAACCGCGCGCTATGACCTCATAATTCTATTGGAGAACGTAACTATAGTATGTCACTCCTTCTTTACGACTCTCCAATCAATCTCACAATTAATGGGAAATGTTTTTTATACTCTGCAATCTACGACGGTATCTCAAATTTATCATAGGAAAATTTCCCATGATAAGTTTCTAATAATTGCAGGAATATCACAATATATATCTTAATTATAAATTAGATAAGTACCTGAAAGAAATAACCATAGGTAGCAACATGCAGTCCTCGGCATCATTTAAGGGTGCCCCCATGCCCCCTGCATATATATGGCACCATAACACTCCTCTTTCAAAATTAAACGGAGTGCATGTTTTTCCTTTTTGGCTTTCTGTTGGATAGGACCTAAATGTAGTATAAACGTATACGAGTACCGGATGAAATGGTGACCAAAAAAGTGTCATCGACATCACCAATTTGCCGACACAGTTGAACAGCCTAGTCATTGTTCCAAACGTAATTAAACAGCTGACCAAGACAGCACAAAAATATAGGAAGCTCCAGAAAGATCACGTCAAATGATGCACTATGGAATCAATAGTTCTGGTCTAGTGAACAAACAAATTGCCGTAGTATAGCACGTATCTACGGGAGGAGAGGAAACCTTCCTTATGGCTCAGAGATCTGCCCACAGAACTACATGCAAATGCTGCGTGGATATTGACAAGTAGTACACATGCATCTACACTTGTCAAATTATCATATGAATGGAGAGTCAAGATCGAACATGGAATCAAACGAATCGGAGCTAACTCAGATGGCACATCTAGACGAACGTGGTGATCAATAACAGAGATCTAGAAGATGGTACGGGAATGGTCCGGCAAAGCCAGCGAGCAGGTGGCCTGCCGCACCTTGCTCTAAGCTAGGTGCGGGTGTCCATGGCGAGGATGGTGCTCAGGTTCATGGGGTTCATGTAATCCAGCGAGCCCGTCATGAACTGGCTCACGATGATGCGGTTGGCCCGCTCGGTGGGGTGGAAGGCGTCCCAGAAGGCGTACACGTCCCTGTTGGCGCACAGGTTGGACGCCGGCGTGCACAGCCCGATCCCGTTGTACGGCCCCTGCCCGCAGCACGCCACCTTCGACGTTATGAACCCTGCAGCAGCATCACATCATATGACGATCTAATTCTATGCATGATTAATCAGATTAATTTGATAAGAAAATCGAGTACAAGTTTCGCGAGGTCTAATTAGTGGAACATTAGAAGGTACGTACCATAGGTCTCGGGGCTGGTGATGAAGTCCATGTGCATGCCGAAGGCGTTGGCGGCGATGAAGATGGGGGAGCCGATCTCGGAGTTGAGCTCGTTGATGATTTGGACGAGCTGGGGGTTGAACATTGCGGCGGCGCGCTGCAGCTCCGGGTCGCAGTTGCCGTCGCGGCTGCGCGTGGCGAGCTCCGCCGGGACGCAGCCCAGGGGGCCGGTCCCCGTCACTAGAATTCTCTGGGCACCCAGCTCGTGCAGCGTCTGCATGCACAGAATTAAGCCCTACATGTTAGAACTCGCATCCACTCATGGCGCTGCACGTGCTGCCTGGTGTGACCAGGCCATACATATCTGCGCAGCTACCCATCGTTTAGTAACAAAGGAAAACTGCTGCAGAAAAATGGGGTTTTTCAACATTTATTGTAACAGCAAAGAAACAAAATTAAAAGGGTTGCTTCTCAGCTACCCATCGTTTAGTGACAAAGAAAAACTGCTGCAAAAATGGGAGCTGTTCAAACATGTATCGTATAACAGCTAGCAAAGAAACAAACGTGTCGCTTCTTAAAAAAACTTGTCGATCATCTCTGTGTTTGAAAGATCTAATTCCAGCATTCGGTCACCAGTGATTTGGAAGTATTGTAATATATAAGAAGAACACACAAACGCCGACAGATAAATGTGGCTCCAAAACAGTTTTTAATGATCTTATCTGTGCTTTGAACAAACAACAAGACAGGAATCATATCCGTGAAAGTGGCAAGCTCAAGAAGGATAGAACACTAGACACAGCAAACCCATTAATTGCTTTCTTCTTTTCATCAACTCTCTCATGGACATGACAAATGTGTACCACATATAAGTACAGTAAAAATGCGTGTGGAAACAATAAAATGGAGGGAATTTAATTCACTGGGTAGGTGTTGGTCCTACAATTAATGTCTGAGCAGATGCAAATTGGAAAGAAGGGAGAGGGCTGTAATCTTTAATTTGCCGATGTGGCAGATACCCATTGACGCTGTTGGTGTACTGTTCTGTCAGTGACGTAATAAAGTGGGCAGCGGGGCATGAGGTGTGTGCCATCAATGGGATGCTTCTTGAACACCCATGAGAGAAATACTTAGTGCACACCATTGGTGTGCACTAAGTTGGGCACACCCACTAGGGGTGTGCCATGTGTTCTTGGGGTTTGAAAAAGTGGGATGGGATAGGTATTATAATCCCCCCAAGAACACATGGCACAACCCTAGTGGGTGTGCCATGCTTAGTGCACACCAAGGTGTGCACTAAGTATTTCTCCACCCATGAACCCTTTGAGCACTATCTATGGCGTGGGTTCTATGCCTCTCACACCCGATGGTCTTTTTCTCATGATGCCAAAAAGACAAAAAGAAAAAGGGGGAAAGATCATGCGTCAACCTTGCACCTCCACATAATGTGGTCTATGGAGAGTTGGAATTAAAGCCATGTTCACAAGGGAAGATTAGCTAGATCTGAAGAAGAGGAGTACTACGTACGCACGGTGTTCTTGTTCTGCCACCTAAACATCATATGTCCATGTATGTTTCCTATCTACCATACTTGGACCAGTGCAAATATGGTTCCCCTACCAAATATACCTACAAAAAAAAAGGATACTCTATCTATAGAAATGAAAAATCGACTCTGCAACTAATTTTTCACCTTTTTCTAAAGTAATAGAGGGATTGGAGACCGACCCGGCCCGGTGACTCTATACATTGACCAAGTCCCGACAAATCCTTATCATGGAATGTACGGACAAATTTGGTTCTTCCCGAAGAACGAATCAAAGGCGTCGGTTACAACTCAAGAAGGAAAATGGTGAATAATGAACGCGCTTTGTGGACGCCAAACGGATGCGCCCGGTCTCTCCGTACGGGCGACGCTTTTAAACGTGCTACGCACTATAACTCGTGTGATCATGCGTCTAATTAAACGGCGTCCACAACTCTGCGTCCTTGTTAGGAAAACCCGTTCAAGAATGGCAGTGCAGTCTATAAGCTCATGACATCCTCAAATTGTAAGGGCTCGCATCGAAGAAACTGGAGCATCGAGGGCATGGCATGCACATACCGCGAGGATCTTCTTGTACTCGGAGATGATGTAGACGACGTAGTCGGGCAGGGAGAACTGGCGAGACCTAGCGGAGAAGGGCACCAGGTAGTAGTTGTTTACGAAGTCGTTGCCGCCGAGGGTGATCAGCACCAGCGCCTGGTTCACCATCCTCACAGCTTCCTCCGAGCCTATCAGGGCGGCCAGCCTCTGCTGGTACTGCTGGAAGAGCTCCATCTGCCGCCCTATCCTTATTATGTTTATCTGCAGATACCAATTCCATGCATCAATGATCTCCATTAATCTCAGCCTCCTCAATAAGTTATATGTATATGTCACCATATCCATTTCTGCAACAACAACAAAAAAAATCGCACTGCTGCCATAGTGCTAGCTCTGCTGTGATCACAAAGAAGAGCTTATAACAAAGATGATCTTACGAATTGGACGCCTGTGTCGTTGAGAATTCCGATCCCCGCAGAGGCAAAGTTGGCGCCCACCAGCAGCCTCTCACCGTCGAGCTCCGGGCTCAAGTAGGGCAGCGTCGGCTCCGACCCAATCTGCTCACCTGGGACGCATCACGTTGATAGAGCTCTCAGTTATGTACCCACGAACGAAACCAGTTAACGTACCGGGACAGAACCCACATGGCAGTCACCGTTCAAATCAACTGCGAGAACTACGTACATATATATATAGAGAACAGCATGCACCAAGCCACCTACGTATAGTGTACATGAATAGATACCCATGAAGAGTACTCAACCAGATGCAGGCAGGTGTGGATCACTTAGGATCTGTTCATTTGGACTGCTTGCAGGGTGAAGAAGGGACATGGGGCCGAGGAAGTGCTTACTGATGATGTCGGGGATGTTGAGGCCGTTGGAGAAGCGGCCAGTGGGGCGGTGCGAGGGGGTGTCGATGCCGTAGGGCGGCGAGTCGGCGCGGGCCGTGGTGGCCAAGTAGTTGTTGTTGCCGTTGTCGACGAGAGAGTCCCCGAAGACGAAGAAGGCGCGCGCCGCCGCCGCGGGAGCCGCGAGGGCCCCCAGAGCCAGTAGTCCAACTAGCGAATAAGCGAGCAGAACCCGGGAGGTGGCCATGGCGCCGTCCTCTGCAGGAGACAGAGGAGGAGGCGGAGGAGTCTTGAAATGGAGAGCTGCACTGGCAGGGAGACCACGGGGATCAGGAAGGCGCTTTATATAAGCTCTGGTTAAGTGCCTTGCAGGCCTTCATGGCGGCTGGTAACTTTCTGTTGTCTGTCACATAGATCGCTAGCTAGTGTGCATGTCTGTGAAGCCCAAATGAGTACGGTGCTGTCTCATTTTTGTTTTGATCCATGCTGATCATATGATGTATAAAGATGATAATTCTGATCCTCTCGGGTGTGTGGAGCGCATTAACCCTTTATATATGATCCTTCATAAACGATTTCTCTTATAAAAGATTTCTCTTTTATCCTGCTTTTTTTTTGTTCCTACTAGCTAGACGTGATCTATGCAGTTTACCCTTCTACAAAAAGCAAACCCAAGTAAAAAGGGACTTAAGATATCAGCTGATTCAGCTCCCACTATTTACCTTTAACCTCTGATCAGTTCCTCATTTATTTGATGGACTCTCTCTTTGAGCGAGCTAGTTCTTTTAAAGACTCGAGATAGGGATATTATCCATTTCGTCTGAACCGGAAAGTTAATTTAATAAACGAGATCAATATAAGGAATTACACATGAGTACGAAGAGTGGAGTAACTTACATTCAGGAACTGAGGAGAGAAGAGCCTCACATTTTTTTTGTTTTTTAATTAACCGCGTAACAATATATAATTTCAAAATTAACCGCGCAACAATACACACAAATAATATGATAATGCATATAAATGATGCTATTTTACGCATAAATAATGTGACAATGCACATAATTTATGTGTCTTGTTCTATTATTTGTGCGCGTTACATGATTATTTGTGTGCACATAAAATTTCTCTCATGTATTAAATAAATTCTCTCTCTTCATTAAATGTCCCTCTCTCTTCACAAGTTTAAAAAATAAAAAAATAAAAGGTGTGAAGCTCTTCTACGTCTACGTCTGCTAACATTTCTCGGAACTGAGATAGTTTATAGTTGGGATAGATCAAAACAAAATATAAAAGATAAAATACCAGGTATACTTTCATTTCAAACAAATTAATGAAGCTTCTTATATATATGTGTGGCACTCCCAACAATATATAATTTCAAAATTAACCGCGCATGTACCAGCAGCTAGCTAGCAGATCTGCACGACTATATATCAATGTCCTGATAATAACAGAATTAGTGATGGGCATTGTGCACATAAGACCTGCAGTACATTGTAATGGTTTTGCCTATTTTTAAGGTAGATCATGACTAGCTAATAAAATAACTAATAAACACGGTACTCATGGGTCCCATTTGGCCATTAATTCGGCAGATAAGAACATGCTACGACCCACAATCAAGAGTGGGGGACAAGCGTCTTAATAACCGTACCTTTTTCCGGTAGACACCCGTTAAGATTGCTAGATGCATATGGCTGTGTGAATTGTGTGATATTGTTAGGTGGTATCTAACTCCTTGGGTCCATGTCCTTTGGTGTTCAACATTAATATGATCATATGTAAAATTGGAAAGAATCTTGCATTAAAAAAGAAGACAAGGGTAATCTGTAACATGCATGGTAGAGGGTATTTAATGAAATTTTCCTTCAGAATACAAATTAAGGCGAAAAAAAAAAAAAAGATTGTTCAGTCTTCTGGCATATGCTTCTGAGAGAGGTACTTCTCTGGCAGCCATATCTCAACAGGAGCTGCAGCAGCTCAACGTGCTCTTCCCTCTTTTTTTTCCCCCCTCCTCCTATATATCTTCTTGTTTTAGCTTTGCTCTTCAGTGACCTTCAGCCTTAAGTTAAGGGAGAGTGGTGGGTGAGCCAGACTGGAGGTAAGTAGCTCACCCATCCACTCCCTCCCACTGCATGATTAAATGATCCCCCAACCAATGCCAACTGGGAAAGAGAAGGGGCAACCCTCAAGAAGCCACAAATACCTCCCCCCATTTATGAGGACTGACAGTGTCACAGTGGGGATGCCTAGATAAAGTTACACGCCCATGTGAGGTGCATAAATGGAGTGGGGCTAAGGATTAATGGGGAGGAGCTGAATCCATCCTACCCTCGTCAAAATCCCCACCACACTGTAGTACTCTAAGATGTAACTGGCTGAGCTTACCACTAAACAGCAACAGACTGGCCTACATGACGTATCATTCTTCCAAGCCTATATATAATATATTGGTCTCTGAATTTGGATCCTCCTAGCTAGTTCAGTTAAGACGGGATTCAGACAGTCTCCTTATATATATATATCCTCAGCTGATATCTATGTACCATTGATCCTATACAGTTCCTCAGGAGATCATAGTGTTGATCGTGTTATATTTATCTTCTTACGTACAGTTGTATTTGTTTTGCTCAGGAACACTGGTTGAGAGAGCGTTTTGGGATGAGAAGGGTTACGGATCAACAAACGACAATTAAAAAGTAAAAACTACTTGAGAAACCCCCTCTTCAAATGCACCAATAGGATTCAGATTCTTAGGTTATGTTTGGTATTTGGATAGACTGGAGATAGAGTGAAGTTATCTCAAAAAAATTGAAGTCTCATCTTCAAATAGATCAATAGGATTCAGGCTCAGGTTATATTTGATATTTGGATAGACTGGGGTCCAGCATCTATCTTTCGTAGAGAATTGCTATACTCCCGACTAGTCAGGAGTATAACGTGACGTGGAGTAATTGCACGTTATATTTATTGAGTCATATGACGTGTAGACTCTCGAGTACATTAAATTTATTTTTTGATGTGCATTTAATGCACCCCTAATTTTAATTTGGACCCAAAATTATGTACATTCTTACATTATTTTATGTGTATTATTATATTATTTGTGTGTATTAAATCATCATTTGTGTGCACTATGTAAATATTTGTGTGTATTATTTTAGGTATAAAAATGGTCCAAAAAAATACAGTGTATTAAATACACCTCTAAAAATATATTTAATGTACTTGAGAGTCTACGCCATATGATTCAATACGTTATACTCCTTATACTAACTAAAAAAATAACATTTCTCATCTCTCATGACATAGTCTGATCTCCCTCTCTCTCTCACACACACATTACTACATCCTCATACTAACCCTAAATCGCATTCACAGCATCACGAGATCCTGAAACCTGTGTTGAAGTCAACCCGATCGACCTGCTAGGCACCCCATGCACTTCACCAATGGAAGGTCCCAGTACTTACTTAGGGATACAGTAAATAAAGTCATCCAAGCCATCCTGCTCTTTCCACAGCTATTAATACCAGACAGAAATAGTGAATAAGAGGGGGATCTACCTTCCCCTAGATCTCAAGCTGGAAGAGATGCAATATGTATCGTGTAGTTAAGGGGGGAGGGGGCCGGGGTAGTACTGGTTCTCTTTGCATTTGCATGTAACAAAAGGGTTCCCCACAGAGCCGGGCCCTTCCAGAGAACAACAAAGATCCTTGCTTGCATGTGCAAGGAGCCGTGCAATAGCTAACCCGACAACCAGATGTCGGTCTCCACCTTCCTCAATTTCTCAACCCCTTTTCCAGCCATTTAATTCGCAGTGGGCAAAATAGTAGAAACCCTAGCCTTGCCCACAGTGATGGTGTCAGCCCGCGTGTGTGCATACCATTCGTTTTCCTCCTTTGTACCCCCCAAGGTCATTAAGTAGTACAACTGACGTTTGTACGTTGTTCCTCTTTTCATCCGCTTCACGACGTTCAAATAAGAAAAGTGAAGGGCATGCAATTGAAGGGCGAATAGTTGATGTACCTCAAACAGTGCTGCGCTCCCAAAATCCTCCCTGAAACGCGTACGGAGAAGAGGTGGCGTAGTTGATACATGAAACGAGTCGCCCGTTTTCGCAAATGGTCACTTTTCCCTGTGGTTGTCCTCGACGATCTATTACTTACATATACGACCGGAGATGGATCGGAGGATATATATAACTAGCTAGTGCTCCTCGGAGATCATGGATGTTTGGATGCCAATTCCGATGGTGGAAGACATAATTTAAGTTTGATATTGTTAATTAAGTTTAAGAGCAAGATAATCACATTGATACAAGATCATATTATCAGATTTTGAGTTGACAATGTGCAGTATATATATCCGTTATCAACAAACTCATGTAAAAGTTATCCCTCGACGTACCCTTTTTCTCTTTATAGTGAGAGAACCATGATTAGTTCTCGTGATATTAACTTTAGCTTTAGAGTTTGCCCACTCAATTCAATCTAGAGAAGTGAGACTGCATTCTTGGAGATCTTGAAGTTACCTGCTCCCTATACCTTAATTATATACTGAACTGTAAAACCAGTGAAGACTTTCATGATTATAGTAGTTTCCTGTTCCAATCTCCAGCACATAAGATCCTTAATGTGAAAGGACAAGCTTGGCACAGAAAGAGAGCTCATGAAGTGAAAACAGCTTCTGCAATGCGCAGATACTCCAGAAGGCAGTCACGAAAAGTAACTAGACGTTTTGGCATGGCATATTACAGGTTTCAGAAGAGCTCAAGTGAGATAACACTTCATACTGTCAAATCGTGAGATAGCTGTCGGAATTCTGCTCCTGTTTTACAAAATATGAGCGCTTAATATTTAACGACAACAGCATCCTCCGTTTAAGACCGTGGAGAATACAGAAAGAAACCTCTCAAATATCAAATTCATGACACCAATTTACACTGGATATTGAATAATTAGATGAAGTGATGGAAAATTTCTCCATCCACTGTACACTGCAACTACCCGAAGCATAGCCTCATCTCTCACCTTGAACATTTTCGAACAGCAGCTCATTCCCTCGTTATAACTGAGTGTTTGAAGAGAAAACTAGAAAGAAGGAAGGTTGAGTAAAGAAAAAGGCTACAGATCAACAATTTCCAGAAACTCTTTCATAGAGCAAGATATATCCATGGTCCATGTTGCTCGAATACTCCTGCGAAGACCCGAAGAATGTCTGAAGTGCAGATTCTTCAATCATCTCCACATTCTCATCGTCAAAGAATAACCAATGATTATGACTTTTTACAAGGCTGACATAGTGTCCATGGTTGGGCCCACTGCCGACGTGAACCACAACAGCAAAAAGAGAGTACTCAGAATCAGCATCATCAACAGTGTTACTCAACTTCAACTCCATGGGGAACACGACACAGTAAGACAGCTTCTTGTACCGACCAAGTTGCTCAATGTACTTGAAACGCTTGAGATGGATCACTAGAATATGTGGGAGTTTCTTTATCTTCATTCTCTTCTGTGCTTCCTGCAGACTGGAGAAGATGGAGAGTGCATAATCAACTTGCCAGGGAACATTTGGAGCATAAAGTAGCTTATCTAATACTGAAATCTAAAACCATGAAATCATTTAAAAGAGCACATGGTGATCATTGCGAAAATTAACCTAACACCGCCAAGTACATCAAAAGAAGTCAACAATTGACACTTGTGTTGGTATGGCAATTTATATTGATGTTTTCTTTGGTATATGACCATGCAAGCTAAGATGCAGGTAGATCGTTAGTCCCCTTACCTAGGAGCACTCACTTTATACTTCAATAAAATTAATGCATCAAACAAAACAAAAGGCAATGAAGAGGCGCAAATGAGAGTCAGAGCTGTCTGAGAAAAGCGGATGGGAGAAGAACCACAAGTCAAGGGCATAGCATTGGAGAAGACAACAAGAAACTCTTCACGGAAAGTTTGTGTTCTCCTTTCTTCCTTTGACCAAACATTCTCCATCATCATCAGGCATAAAATATACATGGACCACCCATCAGAGCCAAGTCGAGTGAGGACTAGACCTCAGCATCAAGCTGTCAATGTAGTTAGCCCCTAAGGATCTCCAAAAGATCATATTGTAGTTGGTTTTCTAGCATTTATTTTTTTAGAGGTGCTATAATATCCCACTTTGTGCTGTTTCCTCTATTAAGCACCACCATGGCAGAAAATGCAGATGCACCCATCTTTCCTCAATTTTTCTTCCCCTTTATGGATCCAGCACCCAGAGGGTTGGATGGAGGATTATCCAAATAGTGGGTTTGCCTTGGTGTGGGTGGGATGAGGGGGGTGGGATTCATTTCCCAAGGATGGGAGTTTCGGTTTCGGTTTCGGGATCGCCCAGGCCCGAAACCGAAACCGTTTCGGTTTCGTTTCGGCCGGTTTCGGCCAGTCTCGGGTGGCCTCAAGAGAAGAGTGTCAGTCGGTTTCGGTCAGTTTCGGCTGGTTTCGGACGGTTTCGGTTGGTTTCGGACGGTTTCGGTCTGGTTTCGGACGAAACAGATTAAAATATTATTTTTTCAGTTTCGGAAATGCTACAGTAGTTTCGGCCGGTTTCGTTTCGGCCGAAACCAACAACCAGGCATTTCCCTCTCTATGTGCTTTATGTTCAAAATCGTGCAGAGAATTTTTCTTCCCACTGTTCATTCTTATTTCTCACGTTAGTTCTTGTGGTCTGGTTGTGATGCCTTCGTTTTGAGAATTCATACTTAGCTTTGGGAATTTCATAATCAGACCAATCTGAAAATGAGCTTGTCAGATTCTATATGGAATCATGCTCGGAGAACCATACAATTAATTGCATATCCAGCCTTGTGAGGCCAGCAGCATGGACACCCAAGGCAACATGAAGAGCATGAAGCAGTGGAGTCCCCAGCAGCAGGGATCAAGTCACCATATAAGCAGATTCAAAACTATCTGGTTAGAAGCAGCGCATTTAATACAAACAAGCATGTTCCAAAATATCCAGTTGCTTGACTGTGCCCTCAAAAAACTCTCTTCAAATGGAATATTATCTATTCATTTCTCATTCTGTTTTTCCCCTCCCTGTTCTTCCTCTCCTTTTTTGCTAAATACTCTTCCTCCTTGCACTAGACAGTACCCTCAGTACTTATTGCTAGATGAAATAATCTTAAAAAGACTAAATTGAGACCAATTACAGGTAACAAATCCGACTATGAAACTCTCGGCAGTGATAGTTTTTAACCAGCTAACTAACTCTGATAATTACCCGTATATGCCAATAAGAGCAACTTACAAGGCTAACAGAAATTTCACTGTGGAACATGTAAAAGAGAGAGTAAAGGCCAAAGTTACACCTTGTTAGGAGTAGTTTGGCCATCATATTAAGATGGAACTCCAATCATTTCACATTTCCTGGATAGGAAGAGTTATGAGATCTCAAACAATCCCCAAAAATATCAGGGGTGGCGGGGGTAGAAAGAGATACTGGCTCTGACCTGCAGCACTTATCGCAAGAGAATTTATCCTCAGCATTTAAAGTCTCTGTTGAACTGAAGTTCTTAAGACAGCTTGTGATTGAACTATTTTGCTCAATGTCTAGGCTCAAGTCCAAAAATGTTTCATCGCGTGCTGTCACAGTTTCACATCGTAGGCACCTTGTTTCGTTGGTTAGTATTCCCTGTACATTTTGAAGAATGAATCACTATCAGTATAATCCACAAAACCTGCAGAAGGAGGCTGCCAGTTTCACCAATAACAAATGAATGAAGAAAATCACCACATTAAGAAGGACCTAAAGGATGACCTACCTGAAAACTTTTGTGGACCCATGTCATCTGTGGTTCTTCTTTAACACCATTGACTGGAGAATTCTGCAGTCCATTAGCATTTTTTTCTGATGGAGATGATGTTTCAGGGGATCCTTTCACATCATTCAATTCCTTCTCCAGGATATCAGCAAGTTCATTTAGCAGAAAATTCAAAAATTCATGAGCATCCTACAAATGTGAAAGAGTGAGCATTAGCAAAGTACTCAGGGACACTTGACTAGTAATTAGCAGAGCAGCATCTGCTCATATTGGAGAATCAAATTGACCTCCTGAAGGAGGAGATTCTGCCCGCAACTTGGGTCCAACAGTTCAACTACTGGGCAAATCTTGACTACAGTTTGGACATAATAATGCATCTACCTAACAAAAGGTTTCAGAATCCACAAGGTTCATTGTCTTGGTCATATGAAACATCAAGGATATAAGACATCTGACTAAGCTCCATAACAAAATATACAACTGATAACACCGTGCTGCTTTTGCAGAGTATAGTGTTGTCCTTATACATATATATAATATAAAAATACCCCTATGTAAATATTGAAGCAACATGTTCAGTTACCTGGTGCATATAACTGCGAAAAAGGTCATGCTGCTTTTTCACTCTTTGGACAAAACGTTTCGGCCCAATGACACCCGTTTTCTTCTTCTGGGAGCTGATCTGTATAACATGAACCCAACTTATCATCAAAAGATGCACCCAGACTGATGAACTATGATCCAAAGAGAGTTCTGAATTGAACAAGAGAAAAGAACTCAGCACCTAGATGATAAGGCACCAACTGCCACAAGCCATCAATTAAGATACCAAAAAAATAAACTCTAAACAATTATAAGGTCATCATTCATTGACAGCTCATATGGGGCAACTAAAAAAGGTTACATATACCAATAAATGGAAAACAAATATAGACAAACTACGGATTTCTCAGCAAGGCACCATGAAATAAAAAACAAGCAAAAAAAATAACATCTTTAAAGTGTATACAATCCTAGGAAAACATGTAAAGGTTCTAATTCAAAAGACAATGAGGAGAGATAAAGTAATCAGAAATAGAAGCTAATTCTAACAGTGCCATTAGCTACACATTAGCAGTGTCAATCATGATTGACATCCAATCTATGAATCATCAATGAAAGCCATGCATAGCCACAGATGATTAAATAATAATAAGAAACATGTGCATGGCAGAATGATGTTGGTGGGAGTTGCAGGCTCTAAAGCAAGCCTAGACATTAGACAATAGAAATCCACAAAAAAAGAGGAAAGCAAGACATGTTCTAAGAACAGAACCAGGAAACAGTGCCAACAAAAATGATACATGAATCAAAGTCAGATCCAAAATCCTCTAGAATTTCCGATATATTTACTTTCCTACAAAGGGATAAGAGCAAGATTAGAATCTCATATTCCCAAAGAGTTTAAACTTTAAAAAACAGTAAACTAAGTGGGCATATGCTCCTCAAAATTGGGGACATCTCGTTAAGAAGACATCATAATATCAATGAGCTAATTAATCAAACTTAACAGTCCAAAAAAATCTGGTGTTAAAGAGAATCTACAGATTCCTAACAGTTTAACCAAAAAGAATCTATAGATCCTGAAAAGTTTATCAACAGAAGTAACATGCTGTCAACTGATGTCATATTCCACATATTGTCATTGAAGTGCCTCTTTGAGCATTTTGTGAGAAAAAGCATGTAATCCCAGGTGAAACTTGTTGCGATGAATAAAAATGAGTTGCAAGTCTTTGATCTGCAACTTAAACTCACGATTACATGTGCCTGTCAGAATCTCAACCATTTTAAAAATTTAAATAGAATTTCTTATCGTTCCAAGTCATCCCAGACACCTCCTCTGGAACCCTGTACCCAAGGATCTTGTGTCACACCAGGCCTGATGGAGGCAATCCACCATTTTTCCACAACACCTACACTGAAAGATGGAGCTTCCCTGCTGCAAGCAACCACCTCTTTTCTGGCAACCTGCCTGACAGAGAACTGCTGTGGGAACCCACTGTGTATCCCCTGTTAGGCCCAGATGTGCCATTGATGGACATTGCACCCTGGCCAAAAGGTGACAAAAATCTGCCATCTGATTATCTTACAAGGATACATATTTCCCCAAAGTGAAAGGCATCACAATTTATTATAGATAAAAAAATCTGATGAACAAATCTGTAAAAAATGGAAATACATGCAAAACTTTGCTAAACATTGAACTTTCTTTGGGAAGGCGGTAGGTGGACATTGACCACAATAACATTGAACTTGCAAAGCAACGTAACACAAGCCTTCTCAATGAGGTCTACTTCTGATAAGCTATACTTTAAGAAAAAAGGCTAACAGAGATCTAGTATAGAAATGTCATCCTTCTGAAGAAAGTAACATTCTGAAGTACCATCATACAGCGCCAAGTTAATACAGTGTGAGATTAGAAGGAGAGAAAGAAAACCAGTGTGCAAAATCAAAACTAGTTAAAAATGCACAGAAAACATTCATAGGTGGGGGTGGGGCTATTACCTGAGTAAACAGATCTGCCAAGCATGTCAACAAATTCTCCTCTGCTTCTCCTGTATTCTTATTATTTGCATGGTAGTCAAACAGTTGCTCCCGGAAAGGGACACAGAAATAGAGAGCCTGTTCCACCACAAAGCAACTCGAATCAGAGATGAATCAAAATATTGAAATATCCATCATTGATGACTTTGACATTTCAATTCACATGCATTTATTTATTTCTTACTACATGCTAAAATGGCTCTCATCTACTGTAAGCCAATTGTAAACTTAATCCCAGCAATCAGTGGTCTTTGTGTTTTTGCCTACTGTTATATGTGTGGTGGGAAGGAGATGACATCCACATTAGGGCTCAAGCTACATGAAGCAGCAGCCCAATCGTTGGTGTTGTTTTCCTCTTCCAAAAAATGAATGGAGAAACAATCATCAGATTCATTGTGACATCAATCATTCCTACCACCTTTGAGTTCTTACCAAAAAAAAAAGGTGAAGTATGGAACCGTAACAATATCTTGTCCAATTGGTGCTCTTATGTCTTATCCTCTCAGGGTCCATCAATATTTTGTTTACACTTTGTGAAGCAAACATCTTTTTAGTTATTCAGAAAACAAAGAAAAAGATATCACCATTTGAAGGTGGAAAATACTCTCAAGTGCCAGCAAACTAACTACCAGCTATCTTATTTATTCTAGTTTCATTTCACATGTATTTCATTATCTCAATTGCCTATTTTAAGATAACTATTGAAGTATTGATACAATATCACCTTTTATGATGCAATAAAAACATTTATTATGTACCAAATATGATGAGGAAATATCTACAACATTTTTTATTTTGAGTGTTCTGAAGGATATAAACTCTAAAATGGAAAAAACAATTCCAAACTATGCAAAGTCACTGCAGGAAAAAGAGATCATGCAACAATGTTATTCCAATTTCTGAAGACATTAACTATCAAATGGTCTTTCTTCATTACAAAGTTCTTAAACCAACAAAAGATATTGCATATTATCTATTTGTTTGTTTTATCATTTGAATGTGTTGAGGTTTACTCCCACATCAGCTAATCTAAGGGCACCTTCCCTCCTTACCTTAGATGTTTCCTGCAACATAAAGCCTAGGTTTTGGGGTTTTTAACGGAATGAACACACAGGTAACCACTGCCCTCCTTATTAACAAACATGAGTAGGGAATAAACTGAATCTCTCACATGAGAACAAAAGTTATATACCATGGTTACATAAAACCATTCAAGTGACGACTCAAAAAAAAAAAAAAACATTCCCTAGAACAAATGCAATTTCGATGAACTCCAATTATCTATCCAGTTACACATCAAATTTAAGCTATCATTTCCCATCCTACTGTACTATCGATATGAAGAACACAATATCTCTTATCTCCTAACTAATTCCTATGTGGAAATAAACAGAAAGAAGAGAAACCATAGAGGAGAGAAGCAGACAAATGTATCTGCACAGAAATAGTTGGAAATTTTCTAGATTCGCCTCAGTATACAAACGATGTGCATATAACAAATTCACGCTTGCCAGATGAAAACAGGTGTCTGGAACGTCTCCCTAGATCGTCAACCACATCCTAGTATTTCACTCTATTTCCCCTTAGTAGAATGAAACTAAGATCATCTTGTGATCATTCCTCTTTAACAAAGAGGAACGATTATCGAATCCCAGTAAAAAGACGCTAAGCCAGTAAAAAAAATGCCCTTTCTTCAAGAGTGACCAGGACACAGACGCTAGGATTATTCCCATGCATGCTCCCATTCTCATTACCCAGACAGAAAAATTCCAAGCCAGTCATCTCTCGACAGTTCAATAAGAAAATTCCGAGCAAAATAACCAAAATGACAAGCAGACGAAGTTTATACAGCATGATGAAGCCGATGGCAGATGCATACCGGCGTTTCATTGACTGATTAATCAAAAAAACAAACTTTCGACGCCATTTCGACGTTTAGCACCCAGCGGAACGCACCACGAGCAAAAGGCGAAGAAACACGATACAAACGCAGAGGAAAATTGCATGAAGACTTTATTTAACAGGGATACGCCTAACCAAAAAGGCCATCTTTTTCTCCCAAAAGATGCAAGGAGACAGATGGACATTTCTCCAACCTGCAGGACACTGTTGCAGTAGCAGGTGTTCCCGAAATTCTCCAGCCCGAAGTACCTCTCGCCTTCAGGGAACTGGTCCCCCAAAGCCTTTTCGAGCTTCGAACCCGTGGCTCCCATTACCATCCACCACCTCCCTCCCTCTTCCCCCCCACCACCCCAACCCCCAACCTTCCTCTGCTTCCGAGACCTGCAACAAAAGAACACCCAGGAATCCAAAACCCTGTCTCCGGAGTCCGGATCGACCTGCGTTTTTCTGAGCGGCGGCCGCAACAGCGCTGATATGTTCCTGCCGTTGCGGAGTGGAACGCCGAAAAAAGTAAAATAAATAAATAAAACAAAAAGGAGACACAGCCTGGGGACCGGGGAGTCAATTTGTTAAATTTCTCCACTACTAAACGTGCAGAGATCGACCTCGGAAAAATAATAAATAACTTAAAAAGAAGGTTTTCTTGACGTTTCTTGATGAAACATCGTGTCCGAAGAGATGGATAATAACTCATTGGGGAGTCCATGTCCCTCTCTTCATCTTTGAATCATAGTGATGAGAGATTAAGAGGTGCCACTGGGTCATTTCCTTTTGTTATACCTCTTTGAGAATTCATACTTTTTTTCCAATTTTCTAAACTTCAATATTTCACTTCTAATGTTGAGTCTTGTAATTATGTTTCTTTTTAAATTTGAGTCCTATCTATAATTATATGATTGAGATCAGAGTGATAGAAGATATGGCACAATGATATTAGATTTTTGGTGACACTTAAAATTAATGGTATATGACTTCTTGGTATAAACGCCAGGCCGTTCAAATTAAGGCCTTATTTAGATGCAACTTTCATTGATGTTTGCAATAATATTTTTAAGATAAATATAAGTTTATTCATTTATATTTTATGTTTTACATAAATAGAAATACGCTTGTGTTAAATTTATTGTGAGAAGATTCTCCACCATAAACGAACTCAGAATATTATAGAAATGATATATAGAAAGGTAAAATAATTAAGAGTCCTCGTCAAATATTTGACTTATTTTCTAATTCTTAACAGAGTTATAACTCATTACAGTAAATATTATCCCATGTTATAATATAAGTTAAACATTGTTACAGTAATAATCTGTCTGTTATAGTTAAGAACTCCTAATTAATTTACCTTATATAAATAATAATAATTTATAGTAACTCAAGTGAGTTTATCATCATCATCATCAGAGCCTTATCCCATTATTTGGGGTCGGCTACATGAATCATTTTCCGCCAAAGATTTCTATCAAGTGCTATAGTCGTGTTTAAACTCAAAAAGTCCAAATCCTTCTTGATAACATCGCACCATCTCATTTTAGGCCTTCCCCTAGCTCTTTTACTAGCATCCACTAAAATTTGGCCACATCTTTTAACCGGCGCCGAGTTAGGGCGACGGTACACGTGTCCAAACCACCTAAGTCTATTTTCTCTCATTTTTCTATCAATTGGAGCTATCCCTAGATCCTCACGGAAGCGCTTATTCCTAATCTTATCTTTCTTAATCTTACCACACATCTATCTCAGCATCCTTATCTCTGCTACGCATATTTTGTTTACGTGTTCCTTTCGCACTGCCCAACACTCCGTGCCATATAATAATGCAGGCCTCACTGCCGTTCTATAAAACTTTCCTTTAAGTTTCACTGGTATACGACGATCGCAAAGGACTCCTGATGCACTTCTCCACTTTACCCAACCTGCCTTAATCCTATGTGTCACATCGTCATAAATCTCCCCATTCTCTTGGATGATAGATCCCAAGTATCGAAAGCTACTACTCTTAGAAATATCTTGACCATCAATTTGAACCACATCTCCTTGAGGAACCCTTTGATTACTATAATTACAGTGCATAAACTCAGACTTACTCCTACTAATTTTAAAACATTTAGACTCCAAAGCATGTCTCCAACTTTCTAACTTAACATTTAAACCATCAATACTCTCATCAATTAAGACAATATCATCTGCAAATAGCATACACCAAGGGATATCATCATGCAAATGTTTTGTCACCTCATCTATAACCAGAGCAAAGAGATATGGACTTAGGGCAAAACCTTGATGCAAACCTATAATGACCTGAAATTCACGGGTCTCTCCAGCAATAGTTCTCACACTAGTAGTAGCACCCTCGTACATGTCCTGAATCAAGTCAACATATCCTTGAGAGACTCCCTTCTTTGTTAATGCCCACCAAATCAAGTCTCTCAGTACTCGATCATACGCCTTCTCCAAATCAAGAAAAACCATATATAAATCTCTTCTCATCTCTCTATACTTCTCCATTACTGACGCAATAAGAAAATAGCTTCTGTAGTAGATCTATTAGGCATAAAACCAAATTGATTTTTTGATATACTAGTTATGCATCGCACTCGGCTCTCGATTACTCTTTCCCAAAGTTTCATAGTGTGACTCATAAGCTTAATTCCGCGGTAATTATTACAGCTTTGAATATCCCCTTTGTTTTTATAGAAAGGAACTACAACACTTTTTCTCCATTCTTCTGGCATTCTCCGTTCATTTAAAATTTTATTGAAAAAATTAGTTAACCATTTAATACCAATGTCTCCTAAGCCTTTCCACACTTCAATAGGTATGCCATCCGGTCCTAAGGCCTTACCCAATTTCATTTTTCTTAAAGCATCGCCCACTTCTGACATCTTAATACGCCTGAAATACTGATACTTATCAAATTTTGTTGACTCTTGATTCTCTTCTAAGGAGGCATCCTTAAAACAATTTCCATTAAGTAATTTCTGAAAATAGTTATACCATCTCTCTTTAACCTCTAGATCCTGAACCAAAACCTTTTGATCTTCATCTTAATGCAACGAACATGATCTAAGTCTCTACTCTTCCTTTCTCTTAATTTAGCAAGTTTAAATATGTCTTTTTCTCCCTTTCGAGTTCCTAATTTATTATATAATTCTTCATACGCTTGGACTTAGCTTCACTAACTATTCTTTTAGCCCTCTTTTTAGCTATTTTATAAGCTTCTAAAGTTTGATTATTCTTGTTTGTTTGCCAAGCTTTAAAACAATCTCTTTTAGCTCTAATGGTATTTTGAATTTCCTCACTCCACCACCAAGTCTCTCTTTCTATATTCCTTTTACCTTTAGATTTACCTAGGAGTTGATTTGCTACATTTTTTATACAATTTGTGACATTATTCCACATTACATTAACTTCTTGATCTAAATTCCAGATATTTTCTTTTACTAGATGATTTTTAAATGTTTCTAAATTTTTACTTTTCAAATTCCACCATTTAATCTTAGCACAATTATTTATGATGGTTTTTCTTTTAAATTTTGGAATACGAACATCTATTACTAGTAACCTATGTTGTGGAGCTAAACTCTCTCCAGGAATAACTTTGCAATCTTTACACAAAACTCTATCAGCCTTTCTAATAAGAAAATAGTCAATTTGGCTCCTATGTGTTCCACTCTTGTAAGTTATTAGGTGTTCGTCTTTCTTCTTAAGAATGTGTTAGCAATTACTAGATCATAAGCCATAGCAAACTCAAGAATACTAGTACCCATGTCATTTCTCTCGCCAAAACCAAATCCTCCATGAATCCTCTCATATCCTCTATTACTTTCACCCACATGACCATTAAGATCCCCACCAATAAAAATTTTCTCTTCACTAGGGATATTTTGGATCAATCTATCAATAGCCTCCCAAAATTGCTTTTTAATGCTCTCTTCTAAACCCACTTGTGGTGCATATGCACTAACTACATTCAAAGTAACCTCACCTACGATAAGTTTTATTAAGATAAGTCTATCTCCCAATCTATTAACTTCTACAACTTTCTCTTTTAAGTCTTTATCTATTATTATGGCCACACCATTTCTAGAGTTACTAGTTCTTGTATACCAAATTTTATAACCATCAATATCTTTAGCTTTAGATCCTTTCCACCTAGTTTCTTGTAGACAAGCTATGCTAACCCTTCCATCCCTCATTAACTTGACCAACTCCAAACCCTTACCTGTTAAAGTTCCTATATTCCAAGTAGCTAGACGAATCCTATGTTTTTGGACTAACTTCTTTACCCGTGTTCGTCCAACCCCACACGGGAACCCTTGCCTATTTGACACCGCAATCGGGCGCCATCGCGGCGCGTCGCTTATGGGGAACGCCCTAGCTGGCCCTAGCTCACTTATCATTCCATCCGGGTTCCGATGAAACGCGTCGCTTACGGGGGGACGCCCTAACATTAGCACAAATATTTAGATCAGAATTCATGTAAGGATTTGACGTTATTTTACTGCTGGCTGTCAACCTAACGCAAACCCTCCTCCTTTCTCATCCGGGCTTGGGACCGGCTACGGCGGAGTTAACTCAAGTGAGTTTATCATAAATCCATATTTAACTATCCAGAATAAGATTATAACTTTGTTTATGATTTGCGTCCATGCCCTCGATGGACGACTCTGTCACAAACCTATGCTAAGATATTTGCCATGAATTTTTATGGGGAAAAAAAGTATAATGCCTTGTCGGGATTCATCAGGTCGTGTGTGTTAAAAACTGTTAAACAAAAAAAATGTATGTTAAAAACTCGAAGTCTAACTCAAATTTTTAGATGTTGAATTGAAAGAACTCTTTATATATGGCGAGATGGAACTTCCATAAAATTGTAATATAAGACTCAAGTACAATAACATAGGTGAAAATCAAATGATACAACCGAAGGGCTATGAAGCACGCTTCATCTCAGACGCCGTACAAAATTTTGTCAAATGGATAAAGCTTTTAAGATTAAACAGATATATTACAAAAATACTTACATGTTTATGCATTTGATATGATGCATCAAGTTCCCCATGAGGGGGTGGCTTGTTCGACTTGAAAGCTAATATTTTAAAGTGGAATCGTCTCAATCCGAGGTCCCTTTTCCGTGGGATAATATTTAACAGATGATGATAATTGATAGGAACATTTATTCTTTCAAAAAAAAATTCAACATAAACGGATGACTATAACACTATTTCCATTGTCTAGGACATATCAGATCTTTAGATACACACATCTCATCCCTTCACTTATGCGTTACGCCATTGACTCGCTACTAATTTCCTTTAATGTTTATCTTACAAACAAAACAGACAAAGATGATGTGTCTCATGATTTTAATTCCTGAAAGACTGGGATAGAAGAAATCAGATGATGCGGGATAGAAAGAGAAAAGAGGGCAAAGAAGAGAGAGAAAAGAGAAGGTCTCCGGAATCTCACTTAGGAATAGAGATAAGAGTGTAGATTTCACATTCAAACACAAATTTCATTTTCAGATGCACTCACAAAAACTCAATTTTTTCCTCTGTTCCATCATTTACATGATTATATATAACACTCAAAATAAATAGATGTTTCATATGAAAAGACTCTTAATAAAGACCCTATTTAAGACTCTTAGGAAATCCAAAGGACGTAGATTTACTATTTTAATGACTCTTAAGAATTTACAAAGACAAATAGAATTACAACCATTGGATCTTTAACGTGCCAAATAAAACATAATAGAAACTTTTGATTTTAAAACTGTCGTCCTTCATTTCCCATCACCAGATGTGGGTCCCTTTTCAAAAGACATTTTAACCTGTTAAATACTATTTTTCATGGTTCAATATTCAATAACCTTCACTCTTAGCAGTCTACCCATTTGCACTGTTGTCAGAGCATGGTGCAGGTATGTACCTGGCGGTAGTAAAGAATGGATAACTTCCGGCAAGAAAAGCACATAATAGCTAATTGGCATCATATTCCCAAGGCCTTCTCCCAGTATTTCACAGATAGTGGTCAAATGGACCGCACAAGGGTCCATAACTAAGCGGATGGTTGAGCTATACGCTCTGAAGTCTGAAGAGCAATCTAAAGCAAATAGATAAGAAGTACTGGCCATCATAAATTCCAGGAGCAACCAGGGTCATCGTTAGCTGGGTCTGGATCTGAAATAGGTAACTCGTGGTGCTGATCCATTGTAAACCTATACCTGCCAGGAAGGTAGTCAACATTTCACCTTCAAAACTGGTTTGCGTGTGAAAAATAATTCTTGATATAGTTGATAGCCAATAGAATCTAACGCAGGGAAATATGTTCTCGTTTGAGCTTGAATGCAAAGTGCACTAAGATCTGACAAAAGACATGGAGACCAAAGAGCTTAGTGGGAATAATTCTCATAGGGGTGAATATAGCATTGAAGCACAAAACGAAACAAAGTTAGCCGTTCAATAAACAGATAGCCAATGAATGATTTGGATACATCAACAGTTGCCACCTAAAGTTACTCGAACCTTCATGATGTTTTCTCAGCCTCTGCAGCCTTTTCCTCTTGCTTCTTCCTCAGAGATGGGGGAGGCCGGACAACAACGCTTCTCTTCCATTTCCTGTCAAGCTTCCGCGACAACCTTTTATTGATTCCCTCCTCTATCTCTCGCTCTCTTTTTACCGTCAACATTCGAGCAATCTAGGTTTGGAGAAAGAAAGAGTCAGGAAACTCAGAAGAGCCAAGGCAAACTTGAAACTACCGGAGTAGAATCCAAATTATGGATAACAATACTAATCACACGCACTGCAAGACATTAGAATGTTTTTTTCCCCCTAATAGTCAAGAACAAAATTAAAGCTTTCAGAAAAAACAAACAAACAACTAACAACTTATTCATTGTGGATCTCTTATAACTTTTTGCTGCGTTTCCCATGCACAAGATGGTTGTTCATGTCTGTAAGTCTTTATGGGCATGTTGATACGATGATCTAGATGAAGCAAAGACTTGAACGGCTAAAATTCCACTAGGACACCCTTTATATGCTTAAGCACAGGTTATGCACATGCTCAACATAGGAGAAACAAATAATTGATAACAGATAGGATGGTATTAAACAACTAACTTATCAATTAGTGAGCGCATTCTATTTCGTCAGTTTCATTTTATTCAGTGCCATATCGGAGACCACAGATGAACATGGTCATGGAAATATCAATTTCAAAACACAAGCAACAGAATAGACAGCAAAATGTAGACTGCTATACAAAAAATTATTAATTCAAATGGTATCTCATACAATCAATTTCCATCCCAGAACTGGTGCTCTTTTAGGATAGGGCATCCTTGTATCTTGAAAACTTTCCACTCATTCACATTGAAGAACGGACTCAAAATCCAAATGAAAAACAATGTCAACAATGATAAACTATCTCAAGCTAGATAGAGTTCATAGAATGAAAATTGTAAATGCAAACAACTGGTTCACATTCCAAGAATCACCAAAATTGACTACTGGCGATTAATTACTCATTATCTGATACTGTAATGGGATTGATAACCACAGCATGAGATGCACCCAACCCTCTCATTTTCTTTGTAAGGGGATATGTGGGGTCACTCTTTTCTTCTTTCTGTATATCAAGCGTGAGTCAACCCAGCCCAGCATGAAGGCCGAATCACCAGCAGTCCAAGCTATGATGAGGCAAAACATCTCTCGGGCAGTGCAACACGCCCACCCCCCAGGGGAGTCCATGAGGCAGCATGTAGCATCTAAGGTGGCATATGCCGTGCTACAAAATGAAGGAAAATACAGTAAAAATATCATTTTTCGTTATTTTCCAAACAGTTGGTGTGCTGTAAATAACTCAGTTTAACAATATCGGCCAACCCATGTGCCGTCCATTTTCCTCATTTTCTACGGTTCAATTTTAAACCTACAGTAAACTGAAATCTATAAAGCTTAACACAGGAAACGTTAAAACTAGAATTTTAGGAGCCACGGAGTTCTCTTTCCTCGTTTGTTTGTACTGCCTCTCTGTATTATTTCATACAATTAGCTGTACAAGTCAGAGTTTTATTTAGGGGACAAAAAGAAAGTGAAGGACTAGCATATTGTACAGCAAAACAAGCAACACCAGATCACTAAGAACCATGCCTCTTCCAGAGAGAACACAAATAAATCGCAGACTATTGCTAAAGTCACACACCGAATCATAAAAACGAACACTTTGTCTGCAAAATAAGCTTTGTTGGCACAATCAGACCTATAGCTCCTGTACTAATAATGTAATAAACAACAACAAACTAGGGGAAGAAATTTGCCCAAGTGAAAGGGTTTTGCAGCCTACCCGCTTGCGCATGCGCCCGAACTCGCTGGGTTTGAACTCGTTGCGGGCGGACTTCTGGAGGCGGAGCATGAGGAGCTCCCCCTTGAGGTCGATCACCTCCTCGTTAATCTGCTCCGTGCTCATGGCCCTGATCTCTTTCATATCCTCCTCCCTCTTGGCCATCATCTTGACCGTCTCCGCCGGAGAAATGCGCCTGACGCAGGCAGGCGGTGCGGAAGGCACCGCCCGGAGCTGGACGCCATGGAAGGAGGACAGCCGCGGAGATATCTTCCGGCACGGAAGAACGGGAGCCGTCGGGGGCAGAGTTAACCTCAGCATCATCCTTCCTTGCAGTGGATGCCGCAGGAGGAGGGTGGGGAGAGAGACGACGGAGAGCAAGGTGGAGGTAGAAGAAGGATGTGGGTGGGGTTGGTGGATAACGCTCCCGCTCTATGTCGCTAACTCGCTGCAGCCCGCAGCTGTGCTGTTGTGCCACATATGAGTTGAGTACCCTACTTCCCATTTCCATTTTTTTCTTTTTTTTTAAGTCCATCTAAGTTTTTATTTAACTTTACAAATTTTCTTAAATTTAAAGCCCAAGATTTAAATCTGATCGGGCAATGAGCAAATTTTATCTATGGTAAGTAATTATAATATATGTAAGAGATATTGAGAATTATAATTTATATGATAAGGACACTTAATATGTGAGAGTAGTATATAGCACGGTTGGTCGTACCATCGCGACAGACGATATGATCAAATCGTACTGTGCCATGACTCGCAATGATCCACAGTAGATCGTTGAGAACTGACCAGACATCGTCGGTCCGGTTGGTCCCATCTTCACGTGCACATAGTGCGCGTTGTCGCTTGTTTTTTTTTTTCCTTTCCCCCACATCTAACGCATTTAAGAGATTTAAATGATGTCTAATTGAAATAAAATTTCAAATATAAATTAATTAAGAGATGATATAAATTATAATAATTTTAATTTAATTTTAAAACTAATTTTTTGTCAAATAAAAATTATCTAAAAAATTATTATGTTGATTTAATCTCATTATCTATATATCAATAATTCTTGATATTTATATTTTTAAAATTAATATATATTTTAATAATTATGATAATTTTAAATTTGATTTTATTTTTGAAATAGGATGTCGTCCTGTCAAAATATATACAATCAAATATAGTATCTGAATTATATTAATGTTATACAAATATTATAAAATTAAAGATAATTATGCTTTATGTCAATGGTCATATCTTACATAGAATTTACTATCTCTTTCAATTTCTTAGTGTCATATTAATATTTGGTGTTGATCTAATGAAATACATCGGTCTTATCATAATATTATATAATTATCACATTGGAGTTGGTGGTAGTGGTGGTAGTGGAGGTGGTGCTGACTAACTTAGACCACCGTAGTATGATATAATATCATACATTCCATATAATAGCACTAAATTACGAGTTTATATAGTCTAGTAGTCCATCAAATCCCAATAGATTTCTCGATATAGATATTGATCCGTCAAAAAATTTCGTCAAAAATTTTAATTATTCTTGTAGTGTAGTGGACTCCTCTTTAATGACAATTGAAGCCATTTGATGATGTCGTGTTGGCTCTCCAACTTAATTGTTGGGTCTCTATTAAAAAAATTATTGTGAACGTTCGATAGGAATTAAGAAAGCCCCTCATTCTCAAAATCGCAATGGTGTTAGAGGGATGCAAATTTCGTATAGCTGGAGAATAGGAATTTTAATTGGCATCCACTTCGTATATTTAGGACGGCATAGATCACGGTACTAGATGATTGTGTTGGGTTGGCTTGAATGATTAAATAGAGTTTCTTATATTTTTCAACTTATCTATATAATGTTATTATGTTTTTGTGGCAGTTCTCGTCGTTCAAACCCGTTAACCCAATAACGAGATTGACCCGACTTCGCCTCCTGCGAACAGGTCAATGCCTCGCAAGGGATATATCAACACACATGTCCATGGAAACATAAAGGAATACTCTAAAACACATATAAGATTTCACATCTCGCATATATTTACATGATTATTACATAGTCAGTTCTCAACAAAAGTCAAGTACAATGTACAACAACTTGGGGCATATCCCGAGGTACAACGAAAAGAGAATTACACTGTTAGAGGAGTAGACCCAACTCCGTTGTGATGCGGCTCCGAACTAGAAGAAGGATGAGAATGCTCCTGCTCTTCCTCACTTAAAAGGAGTAGGGGTGAGCCTCATAAGTTATTGGCTCAGTAGGGAAACTCCATCAAAAGTCGAAACAACACAAATATTGGAGAAGTAGAAGTATAAACATTTATTTAAATAATTAAATAAACTAGTTAAGCATGATGCCACAATTGTAATTAAATAAACAACTCTGCAATATTAACATGGCTAAATATTAATAAATAAACGGCAAACCATGCTCAGAGCTGGTACAAGCTAAAGAAGGGTAACGCCAAACACGAGTCACGAAGACTGGTTCGCGACACCAGCTACTGACTCGGACAAACCACACAGCTCTACCTCTCAGCCTCGCAACCATGGATGAAAGTCCAGCTGCCGTTCCGCCTCAACAAGGTAACAAACTGTGGAGACCACACAAACATCACACCTGGAGACCACACAATTGCAGGCTCATGTCTGACACCTTTAGGGACTCCGGTCTGAGCTCCTTAAAGTGAGGCACTGAAAACAAGACTAGTTGGGGACCAGTACGTCTACCGGTGTCCGTCCCCCAACTAAGAGCGCGCTACAAGCGACTGAATAAAACTAACACAAGTCATTGTCCTATTGTCATCTTTCCCTTAGTCAGGCGTACAACTCAAACAAAGGAGTGAGGGTGTCCAGGAAGATGACACAGATCTAGACGGTACACAAGTACCTGAACAAATCCCGAGCACAATGTGTAACACCCCAGAAAATTTAAATATTAAGAAAATAGAAGTAAATTGGTTAAAATACCTTAGGGTTATTAATAAATTGTGATAATTGGATGATAGACTTAATTAGTGATAATGAACATTATTCCAGTATCGTACCTCGAAGTGCGTGCCTCCACAGTGCGTTACTGGAAAACGACATCGAAATAAAAATCCGAGAACATCATAAATTCCAGAAAAATGTGGAGAAATTAAATATGTAATTACCTGACTTTTTCGACGTACGGATTTCAGGGTACAGTCGACGCGACCATTTTTCGGGTGATTTTTCACCTAGTGCAACATAAAATCTAAAAATTGATTAAAAATCACCACAATTAGTAAAACAATCATATTAGCCTATGGTTAAAATTTCATGACAAAAGGACACCATTTAGATGTGTTTGCATAGTGAACATTGGACCAGTTGAATTATGGGTATTTACGGTTTAGAATTTTCTGGGAAATTACAAAGGCCTACGTGTAAGGCTATTGGGTGGCCAGCACTTGAGGTAAAACATCATACCAACTTACCTGAGGTGTCCTACCCAGGAATTGCATGTTACCCGTGTCTTGTGGTAAAAGATTTCCACTTTTACGGTGACACATGGGTAACCTTCGAGTCACCATGCATGAGAGGTATCCTTTGGTTATAAAAAGACCCCAAGGGTCATCGTGGTCAGGTTCCACTTCCTGATTTCCCTGTTCTACTGCTACCATTGCTTGGAGAAACCTCATGCTGGGAGAATCTGAGTGAAAAGCTTGGTGAAAAAGTCATTCCGAGGGAGACAATTGTCTTTTCTCTCTCTCTCTCTCTCTTCTTCTTCTAGTGCTATTGTGTTTCTGAAAATCTTAGTGAGAGTATAGCAGAAGTAGTTGGTTCTTCTTCTCATCTTGCTTTGCTCAAGCTATTGAAGTTGTTGAGTGTGCATTGGAACGATTGATTGAAGCTCATCGTTGTGCACGTGTGCATTGTCTTTCTTTTGCTTCTGAGGATTTCTGAAGTTAAGGATCTCATTTCACTTTAACAAGGTAGGATTCCTTTCTTATTTCTCTAGATCTTTGGCCACCTTATTCCTTGATTCCTTGGTAAATGGCATGTGATGTGGAAGCATGCTACTACTTCAGTTTGAAAACTCAGATTAATGTGAAATCGGAAGAGTCATGTCGTTGATCATGTGTTTTCAAAGTTTAGAAAATATATCCATGATAAGAAATCAACCTTACATCATGTCTTACTTGATTCTTAAGTCAATAGTAACCACATGTTACTAGCTCTGATTCGTTTGAATGAATTTAGAAGTGTTGAATCTATTGTGTAGATTAGATAGAACCTCAACGGTTTTCTATGTTTAGCTAACTTAAGGTGTTGAGAGGTGGTAAGACTCTTAAGTTAGTTCAATTCATATAAGATCAATGTAGAAAGGTGAGGAGAAAAGAGTTCAAAGAAGAAGTACTCCTCATTATCTACTTTGAGTTAACTTTTAGCTAGAACATCTTTGCAAATTATATTCCATGATCTTCCCTTTTTCAGATCATGTCTACATGAGTTTTATATTTGAAACCACACTTGTTTAGGATCCAAATCATGTTAGGAACATTAGAGCAACTTTATAGAACCATTGGAGGTTGAATGGAATAGCTTTTATACAGATTTCATAGCCCCTGTCGACAGACGAAGGTCTGCCTGTCGACAGGAACCTTTGGCCAGAACCCAGGACCTTCAGCCTGAGTGTATCTGTCGACAGGCCCAGGCTTGCTGTCGACAGGTACACACAGAGCTGAAAACCCAGCTCTGGCAGGGCAGCCCTGTCGACAGCAGATCAAGGCCTGTCGACAAGTCATGACTGAACTATGTTCCTAGCCTTGTTTTGACTCCGTTCTTTCATGAAAATTATACTCCTTTGTCCTACTTGTTATTCTACCTTTAGATTATGTATTTTACTACCAAAACACCCATTTAAACCAGTCAAGTTAACCTTCTTGTCACCTTGAGTTATTACTACAAGTTTCAAACATAATTGCTCTCGTGAGATTGTCATTTCGAGAAATCAATGTCGAAATCAAGTTCCTTATTCCTTGTATGTAAACCTTGAGTGATTATGAGTAAAACCTTTGTATTTTCTTGATTCATTACAAAGGTAAGAGTGTGGTGATGACAAATTGAGAGTCTTGGACTCAATCTAAGAGTTTATGCTTGGCAAATAAGGGCTAGTCCAGTCCCGGGAGGAGCACCCAAATTCGTTTAAGTGGCCGCGCGGAACGATAAAGGATGAGTGGATGTTTGGCATAGCATCATTAAGTGTTTGATTGGTCATCATTTCATTTTATTGTGTGTTCATATGAGTTCAATACAATTCGTGAATGTTACTATGAATCCTTGAATCTTGAGTTCATTATTCCATAACTTTGCTATCTAGTGTCAGATAGCAATCTCAGTTTAATTTGCAAAAGCATGATTACATGTATAACTTCTTGTCGCTTACCTTGTATCTTGATCTCCTTGATTATAGACTTGAATCCTACTGAGCTAGTTAGCTCACAGAATTCTATTTTTCAGGTAATCCAGATGGAACGAATGATTAAGGGGGAAAGTGTGCTGAGTGAACTACCAATCTACAAGGAGCTAATTATGCTGGTTTTCAATAGTGTTTAGCATAGTAAATGTGATGTATTAAGTTTATGTTGACTTGTTCCTCATGAGATCTGAATGAGGAAACTTTTGTAATAAGACACTTATGAGGCTGTCATGCCCCGCCAATTTAGCAGCGGAATAAATCGGGGAGGCATGAATAACGAGTATGGTAATGTAAATTGCGCATACATTCGCAAATATCAGAGCATCTAATGAACAATAATTGTAATAAAACTCCTCATTTTATTGATAATTCATCTAAACTATTACAATCACTAATTCAGAGCCAAAACATAGGGCTCAACGACATTATTACATTGTAAAAGAAATCCAAAGCAATTATCTAACTAGACTCTAAGGTACTAAGGACATTCCATCGCTATGACTTCAGGACGCTCATCACTCCAGTCCAATCCCGTTGTTGTGTGTAAGGTCATCACTTGACTTACTTGAAAACACAATAACAAATAACGAAGGGTGAGCGATAACGCTCAGTAGGACTTAATATCTCGTGTAAACAAGCATGCTTTAAGTGATTAATGTCTTGTAAACGCAGGTTAACTAGAGAGAACGATCATGTATAGTTGAGAGAGTAATAGTACAAGATAACAAGTAAACGATAATACATTTCTCAAGAGTATGGCAAAACTAGGATGACAACATAACGAGATAGCGTGTAACAAGATAGTGTATAACAAGATAGCGTGTATCAAAATGACATGTAATAGGATAGCTTGTATCAATGTGGCGTGTAACGAGATAGCTTGTATATCAAGATAGCGTGTAACGAGATTGCATGTAAAGAGATAGCATGTATGGTTGCACAACGGTGCACTAGTCGAGTACGACAATAGTCACTTTGGGACAGTAGCCGTTTAACGATAGTACATTTCGTCTGAACTCCTCAGACTAATGTTAATCAGTCAGTGCTAGCACACTAATAGCACAGAACTGGCACAATATGTCTGAACTCCTCAGACTAATAGTAAAACAATTCAATGTCTAGCCAATGTCGAGATAGTCAGAACCGGTGCAATGCATAACACCGTCAATAGCCCCTGCAGGTATTTTCGGGTGGCTCTCTGCCCCCAGGACTAGATTGGAGCCCCTCGGACACTTTCCATGCCCTGCACACTGTGCATTCAAGTCAGTAGGGTCATCGGACCCATATTATGGCGCTAGACAGTCATGTATAGTACAAGCAATGGGAGCCACAACAGCTCAAGAGTTTCAAGAGAGTACTAGATGAATAGTAGAGTGAATGTGAACAGATGAGAGTACAAGGATAGTAGACGAGATAGGGGTATAATCGTAAAACAACGATAAACCACGATAGTAACGGTTGCACAGTACCAGGTCGGGTACCGGCAGTCAGGTAGAAGTCACATCCGCCCATTATCCGTGCCGCGTACACGAGCCAGATGGTCCGGCGTGATCACAAGATAAAAGAGATCTCACTAAGGCTGTTTGGATCGTACTGATCCCTAAGAGTGTAACGGGATTAAAGATAAAACCAGCTCGTCGGCTAAGGACGTGCGCCAAAGCCAAGAAGACTTACGGAGGCCTTGACAAGGAGTCCTGGTCCAGTCGAGAGTATTCCCGATGGAGAGGTGGTCCATGTCAAGAAAAAGTGTGTAACGAAACGTTGTCCGTCTTGCCTCGAGTGCTCGAAGGCAGAGGGACGCGATAACGATGTACAAATCACGCGAGTAAAACGAAGACATGTGTCATTTAAATAATAGGTAAATTAGATAATTAATTTCACTTAATACCAGATACATTATTGAGTAATTAATAGGGTCAAATGGCAATAAACAATGTTTAGTGTGCAAGTGTAAAGAAATCATGGGAATAGAGTAAGTCGTGCTCACGGCTTTTAAATTAATAAGAGTCATTTAAATATTATCCAATAAAAATATTCAGATCATTTATCAAGCTTAACAGTACATGGTTTAACTTGTACAAGGATTAGATGACATTTAAAGCAGGGATATAAGAGCAATTAAAGGTTCTGGCCGAAATTTCAAGAACGCGACGGACCTACCCGTCGCGATTCAAGTCGCGACAGGGCGGTCGGACGCGACACGGGGCCTGGCCGGTCTGGCCCGGTCCGGAGCGAATCGCGGCGGCTTAGGTCGCCGCGTTATCAACGCGACATGATAGAGGGGCGTGACTCGACTGGTATCGCGGCGGATCGCACCGTCGCGATAGCAGGAGAGTCCGGCCCATTTTTCCTTTTTTCCAGGGCGAGTCATATGTGATATAGGGACGTTGTAAATTCTATATAAAATAGTACGGTGATCCAAAAAGCCTGAAACCAGTTTTAAACGAAAGTAGACATGTATATCTATCAACATGCACGATTAATTTGAAAATAGACAAGGTTTAGATATGCATTGATCATGTTACATTTTGGTGACCTAAACAGGCGCAGTCAGGTTCAATGAATTATTCAGGGATGAATACATCATGAAAAATTATGAAACTAGCGGCGTTTGAAAGCTAACATGTAGTAATATTTATGATAATTTTATCATGGAATGATGTCAAGTGTGCACGAGATTAAAAAGGAAACAAGGAGGGTCGAGTGCACAGGTCTGATGGATATTCAAAGATTTAATTCTCCCTCATGAAAAATCGAAATCAAGCAAGACTAGAGGAGTTTGAAAGCTAGTGTGATGTAGTATATTTTAAAATTTTATCATGGCATGAGAGCATGTACACATCGGGAATTAGAGAAAACATGAGATTAGGGTTCATGGTGACAGCAGGATTTCACGAATTAAATTCGCCCAAATGGGTGAACAAAATACCACGAAACTATAGGGCTTTTGAAGAGGTACATGAAGGATACTTAGGGTAATTATTTCACGATTTTAACTTGAGAGATTGCCTACCTTTTTGCGCTGTAAAGATTCTAGGGTTGAGGGGTGACGAATTTCGAAGTTCTCCTTGCTCCAACCTTCTTCTTCTCCTTGCTCCAACCCTTCTCCTCATGCTCCAGAGCTCCAGCCACGAAAATGGGGCTTGGTTGACACTAATTAGAGGTGTATTAGGTTGCTTAAGAGTCCTAATAACTTAAAACTCTTCCCTTCCCTTCAAACTCTGAATTTTCACATTTATCTCCCTATTCTCTTACATTTATCCACCTAATAAGATGGGGAGAGGTCCAATTTCGTGGGTAATGGGTTAGGATAGGCTTAGGACTCTTATTTAGATATATATGAGTCATATTAGTGCTTTAATGACCCCTTTTTAATTAAGAGATAATATAGTTACGAATTTCCCTATTTAATTTGGGTCTCTTATATTTAACCCAATTGTCTTTCATCTAAATCCAAATTTTAGATTAGGATAGAGTCCTATTGAGTTATATTAGGTTTAGAACTCTTTCTAAGATGATTAAGAGTTAAAATACTCATTATCTTAACCTTTTTCTATTTATTAATATTTTAGGTACGAATTTCACTTATTTAACTCTCATCTCATGGTGGACTCTTCATAATTGGGCCCAAAACTTTATGCTAGGACCATTAGTAAAACCCATTACTAATTTGACTTAATGGGTATTGATTTAATTCTAATTATTCACCTTTTATCCTTATGTAAATCTATTTATCACACTTATTCAAGTAATTTCATACTTTTATTTTAATTAAATATTATTCATACCAATATTTCTAACCTTCATCATTTGAGCTCTTACTCTTGGCCCAATAACTCGTGTGAGCTTAATTGTACAACCCATGTACTTACTTTACTTATTGATTTTTAATTATCCTTTTATTAGAGAATTTATTCATGGGCCAAGATTGTCCATTGGTCCAGATATCATAATGGACTATCATCCCATATTATTTAAAGTCTACCCACATATTTATTTTTATTTATAATCCACTTTGGGTCATAAAATAATGAGTTCTTCGACTTATTCCTTAATTATGCTAATAAGTCACATAAATTCTTAAACTAAGTCCAAACGAATTTTCTATGCCCAAATTTCATGATGGGTCATTAGAGAACATTATTTAAAGTATAACTACTATTTTTACGAAATTTTTATAGTGGTTTATACGCATGCAATAATGATGCGTACCTTTTTAACTAATTGAAATTATTAATTGATAAAATTTCAATTTATCCATAATTTTTAATTAATGGATTTTCGGGGTACTACAGAGGCTATCTTTTATGAATGGATATCGTGTCTTTTCCTTGTGATATTCTGTCACTCCTGATAAATAGATGATTTTATTAGGACGTGACACAATGTGCCTGGATTACAAAGAACCTGGGTACCCGACTTGAGAGGTAACCACGGAAGGCGTCGTACTACCCAACTCGCCACGTACACACAAACCATGCAAACTCGGCATTCTCAATCTCGACGGTGCCATTGCACTGCTTACCGACTTTAAGTTCATAAAATAGTGTCATACGATAACCAGGTAACCATGCATGCATAAACTTTCAGCCCTCGAAAGCCAAAAAGGCTATGGGGCACTCCGTCGCCTTCAGAATGCGACGCCTCGATACGATGCGTTCTAAAATAAGAACGCGATGGGTCGAACTGTCACGTTCAGAATACGACATCCTAGGCCATCGCCTTCACAGGCAGAGTCCCAACTCTGGGGTTCTACCTCCGAAAATCCCACAAAACACACACAAATAGTTGTACGGAGCATGGATAACTAGTTTAACAGTTACACTAGCATGCCATCTATCAACTATTATATGTTTCATGGATCAAACATGATAAACACACCATTCATAATGAAAAATGGAGCAGAATCTCTCTACCTACGCGAGATATGTCGAAAACAACCACAGATCGGCATCTCCCACGCTCTGTGCAACGTCCCCTCATCGAGAGCACGCCGAACGAAGCTCAAAGCACCAAAATTGCCCAAAACCCGCAACAAAACTCCTCTTGGCCGAGCAGAACTTCCTCAGCTCTGTTTGGCCGACCTAAGCTTCTTAACCCTAAATAGTTAAGAACGCGACGGTCCTGGCTGTCGCGATAAGAACGCGACGGTATAGGCCGTCGCCTTCTCATCGCTGACGCCAGCCGGCTGCCCTACGCGCGCCACGCGGCGGGCATGCAACCAAGCTGTCGCGATAAGAACGCGATGGTATAGGCCGTCGCCTTCTCATCGCTGACGCCAGCCGGCTGCCCTACGCGCGCCACGCGGCGGGCATGCAACCAAACAACCCCAGAGAAGCGGCAATGTGAACACGATGTCCAGAACTGTCGCGTTAAGAATGCGACATACACCTTCGTTGCGTTCAAAGACAGTGAACCAATGGACACTTTGGGTCCAGCTTTCCAGCCCACAATGCCCAAACAACCTGCGGAAGACACCATATGCCAACCATTGGCCACCAAAACTATTAAACTACAGTATAAAAAACCATGACATTACAGTTTTGTTCTTTTTTTTTTTTTTAAGTTTGCTCATTTTATATATTGATCAAGTCGCAAAATAAAAAATAAAATCAAATAAGTCTTTTTCTCACCGTATCTTAGTAGTACAGTACAATATGATACCATACAGTGTCACGAAGAATGCAGCACGGTAGATCTACACGGTACGACAAATTATAGTATAGAGAAATGAAAAACAATTTTATTTTTTATATTTAATTGTGAGTATTTTAGTTATTATATGATATATTTTATTTCTATATACTTGGTTCTTTCTTCCCTGTCAACGTTTCCTCAAGTATGCAGAGCCACATTCTTTTGTCTAACTAGTCCAATGACAATGTTATTGAGCGAACATTACCGGCCTCAAATTCGAAACTCATACATATTACAAGTATTATTCTTTGTAAAAGGACTGAACTTTATTCGAGTGATTATCAGATATAAATATTGCAAACAAAATTTAAAGAACAATAAATGAGGACTATATAATCCATTGCCTTCACATCTCATCTCATAAAATTGTGTGAGAAGAGATATTTAATTTAAATATCTTCTAGGATGGTGAGAGTCGTAAAATATAGTCGTTAAGAAGTTTATTCTACATCATATCGACCACGGGTATGGGGTGGGAGTGTGTTTCTAGATCTAAGTAACCTCTATGGTCAAGCGTAAGTTTTTGTGTGGCGCCCGAGTTATCTTGGTTTCCGCATTGAAAGGCGATGGCTGCATGTTTCACACGGGCATTGTGGGTAGCCGGATTGACCCATCACTACGTACTTTGATCTGTGATTATTATGTAAAATGCATTGTTGATTTAATATTCGTGGCATGTGTGTGCGACTGGCACGGGCATCCAGTTGCGCTTGTGTGTTACAGTTGACCTATTGATTGTGTTGGACACCGAGATCAAATACTCGTTTTCTATGTGTTTGTGTGGCTGACAACGCCTCGCTCCTTGTGTGACTTCACTAATAAGGTACCTAGGGCATCACGTGAGTGTCAACACGATTAGTCTCGGCAGTGACGGATCTTAAAAATTAATTCAGTGAAGTCACTTAAGCGTAGGAGGGTCATCTTTAAATTTAGTGAGATCACCTTTTATTTACACACTTAAATAATATGAAAATTTTTTACTTCTTTTAAGACACCTCTTCTAAATCAGTGGAGTCACGTGACCCCACTGATTATAAAGAAGGTCCGTCATTGAGTCTCGGTGCCTTGTTCATTGACAAGCTTTGATATTGTCTTCTTAGACTCCCTATTTGTGTTTCGTACGTGTTAGCCTCGTCTAAGCAAGAGGAAAAGATGACTGAGAGCAATAACTATTTGGTCCATTCTAAGCACAATGTGTACTGAGTAGCTCTGTAATTGTGGTGGCAATGAATTCTTTGTATTGTGTCCATGCTGAGTGTCGTTAATTTTAGTGGTTTTGCTCTTGTATTCGTGGTGTCGTGGCGTCAATGCCACATGCGCACTGTGGAGGTGTGGCGAGGTGCCACCTACGTATTTTTCAGTGTTTACTTCGTATTTAACTCTTGCAAATTATATTAATGTACATTGTTATTATTTATATATATATATATTATGTTGTGGACCTTGTGGTTCAACTGTGTAGGGATTGGAGGATCACTAATGAGCCAATGATTCTCGAGACTCGTTCTCCTACCACTATTTGTCGGGTCTTGAGTGTGAGGGTGTTTGCTAGTAGTTAACTTATGGCGTTTCTCCGGAGCATCTCTCATTCAGATATGTACTTAAGTTATAAATTAAAATTTAATAGTTATATTACTACTACATTTAATTACTTTAGTCACTTATACATATCATTAGACTAAAATTATCTTTTCTGAATCTTCAAACTCGTTACGGCCAATTTTGGCGGGGGTTAAGGATTGGTTTAAACTGGGGGGGGGGGGGGGTAAAAAAGAGTTAAATCATTCAGGTCTTTTAACTTGGGTAACTTAATCTCATTTCTATTCGTGGAACGTTATTTTGACCTCAAATTAAAATGAGTACTTTTTGGGGTTAATCAACATTTGGATAAAAAAATTAGATGTTATTTAACCCCATTTCAAAATGGGCTTAAGTGGTGGTTCAAATTCAAATTCTTTGTGGATTTAGTAACCTGGGCTGTCACACATCCTCTCTCTTCCTCTTTTATATTTCACTCTCCTCCACCCGTCTCGCATATTTCTCATGAATCAAGTTTAATCGACTTGAGCATTGACAAGAACTCCTTCCAAACTAACTTGTGTTTCTAGGTCGATTGTGCTGAGAATGAACAACGATCGTAGGCTTCCACATAAAATAAAGGGATATATATATATATTTAAAATCTTTCACATTAAGTTATATATCTCTAAATTATAATTATTAGATTGTATATTTTTCAAATCGAAAAAATCATCGATTATATCTATGTGATTAATTGGCTGTGAGAATCTAAAAAATATTTCGTTATCAAGTAACAGAATCGTTAAAAAATATAATATGATTAAAATAACTCTAGGGAGAGAGAACAAGTAAGAGAGACTTCAAATAAAAAAATGATAACAAATATTTATTTTAGAGGGCAGGTTAGTCTTTTATCTATGTTAACTCAACTATAGTTGAGTTAAATAAATAGAATGAAACGATGAAAATATATACGATACTTTCTTTTGATTTGAGAGGTATATAATTTAATAATTAAAATTAGAGGATATATAATTATATATATATATTTAATTTTTCTTAAAATAAAATGATTCTCTACTAGAGCTGCAAACGGGTCGGGTTCGGAATCGGAAACACAGATTCCGATTCCGATAATCGAAATATGGTTTCGATTCCGATTCCGATAATATCGGAATGGTTAATTCCGATTCCGTTCTGATTCCGATAACATTACCGGAATTGAAATTCCGATAAGGTAAGGTGTTTACCATAATTTTTTATTTTAATTTTATGGATAATTTATCGGAATAACCGATACCGATTCCGATTATTTTTCAATTCCGATTCCGATAACTTATCAGAATATCCGATACCAATTCCGATAAGTTATCGGTATCAATTTTTAATTCCGAAACCGATATTTTTTATCAGAATCGGGTCAAAATATCGGATTATCGGGTTCCGTTTCTATTCTCCACCTAAGACCTGACCTCAAGCCCAACAAAGTCCACCCACTTAAGACATCAGGAATAAACCGACTTCATCAAAATATATTCTTAATTTCTACCTATATCTATCTATTCTCTAGCCTAAGCCCACGCGGATCAAGTGTAATATAGGATATATTGAGAAATATGCTTCCAGGAAGACTGCAATTGATTAGGGAAGAAAATAGGTGTATTAAAATTTAAAAACCAAATATAATATATACAAATTTCAATATTTGTACGTATGTCCTTTATTTTTCTCTTCCTCAACCCCTCGGCTTCTCTCCGACCCAAAACGAACCGCACCAATTAAATCGGCCGGCCCAATCTTGCGGAAGCCGTCATCGTGATGCTTACTCAGATAGAAATCACCACCATTTCACGGTTCTCCGGCGGTGGCAACATTTATTTCCCCTCTCTTTCGCGCCGAAAAGGGGGTCGCAGCTCTGCAGCGACAGCAGAAGCTGGCGAAGGATCGATCTGGGAGCAAGAGGCGCCGGCTCCGAGGCATACGCGCGGTCGTCGGCGGCACCAAGAGAAGGGTGTGCCGACCATCTTCGCAAGCTTCTCTATCGAGACGCACTGCTTATGAAGCCCTGCTTGAAGCGTTTCGCCGGGAACCGAAGCGCCGAGGGGCCATCTGTTCCTAGGGTTTCTCATGGCGCCTCCGGTGAGGGTCCTGAACAATTCCCAGGCTGCTCCGAAGTCTGCTTCTATTTTTACTAGAATCTCGCAGATTTCTGGTCTTCCGATAAATGAAGCAATCTGCAAAGAAGAGCCTGTCTCCTCATTATCCAATTGGTTTGTTCGCCCATAAAGTTGATATGAAGCGCAGGAAGAGAGTAAAGTTCGTCGAACGCGGCGCCCTTCGCGCAACTGGTTGTCAACAAAACGTTTCTTCACTTGCGACTGAGAGGAGTCATGCTTCGAGCCGTAGGTTTCACGTATTTACACCTTTTTTTTCCTTTGTTGTTTAAAGTTTCTGGTATCAAGAAATGTGCAATGCAGGGGATGATGATCCTAAAACATCCGAATACAAGTCTTTTAAGAGATTACTCGAAGAAGTTGGGCGAAGTTCACATTCCTACGAACCTGTTAGATGGCGCTATAGTTCGCCTTCCGATCGCATGGAAGGTGTGCCTTTGTCCATTTAGTAAGAGGTTTCAGTGTTTTTTTTTTTAATTCATCCCTGTTCTAGGGTTCCCTCTTGGTTAATTCAGCATCGCCACTCTAACAAGCAGCTTCGTGCAACTATACGATTCAATGGCTTCCAGATCTGAGAAATAAACGCACTTGTAACCGCGAGGCGACAGTGCTACAAACTGAAAAAGTTACACCTATCAATCAACTTCCATCTCTTTCAGCAGTTGGAGCTCTGGATGACCAAGGTGCTAAAATGTGCAACTCTGAATGCTTTGATGCATCTTACCTGTGCTATTACTGGCACAGTTTACCATTGTCAACTTTTATGGCAGCACAAGTCTCTCCGTTTGTTCTTTCTTTGCCATCACATATTAAGCGTGGGATAATTATACTTTCTGGGTGACGATTCATTGCGTGTAACGTAATTTCAAAGACGATGGATCTTTCTGACCAGCACTATGTTTAAACCATCCCCCATTTTTTTCAGAATCACACTGAACGCCAGTTTGCAGTAGGAAGCTTCCTAGGAGCTTATTGTGGTGAATCATTCTTATAAAACATTGTACTGGATGTCTGTTTATGGGAGATTTTTGAAGTTTTCAACCATCAACCCCAAATCGAACACATGTTTTGCCTCAGGCTGGTCTATTTCCCATATAGTTGAAACTTTTAAGGTTCCGCTCAAAATTGCATATACAACACTGATCACGTGAGTCATGACCATACAATTAAAGAAATTGACACATATCGCATCGTTGGTATATTTTGACTATCTGCTGGCACTTCTGATACATTTGATAATATCTGCATTTGTCATACTCTTAGGCAAGATGTGCTTCCTTGGATGAAAAAGTAATTTTGACTTGTTTGTTTGTTGTGATATTTACCATGAATATCCTGACTGGCTTTTATTGAGTTTGTTTAGGAAGCTGTTTCGTGAATACATAGACGTTGTCATAGGGTATTTTAGCATATTTCCTTATGCCAAAATTCAAAAACAGATCCCAGGACAACTCATTTCAATAGTTAAATAACAGGCCTTCTAAATTTTGGAGAGCCACAGTATAAAAATGGAGGAACATTCGCTGAAAAAAGGCAAAACTTACTCAAATCTGCCGCTTCTATCTTGTCCCTTGAAGTAAAAGAACTCATTTCAAAAGGGTAAGCTGCCTTTTTTTTAAACCCTCATTTAATTTGATTATTATTATTTTCTCCGATGACCTTTCTTAGTCTTTTCTTTTCTCCAGCCCCGACTTAATTCCAGTGTTCCTGAATCGCCTAGGAATCAACAGAGAAGCAGACAGAGTATGCTCTTCAAACAGTATATATCCTTTATGCACCAGTTGTATCATCTCAAACGCCTAATAGATTAAAAAACTGTGGTACATGGTCATTACCATTATATAAGAATTTATTTTCTCTCTTGCTTCCAAGTGATTATGGCTGAAACTTGCTGTTGCAGTGTGACAAGCTTCAGAAGTTGAGCATTATGAATTCAAATGCTAGATCTCAGTTCCTTACCTGTCCCAATACTCAGAACTATCTGGAGGAACCGTATGAAACCCTGGGAACCAAGCGTTCTTCAACCTTTGTCAGAGACAGCACTGAAAATAATTTTCCTAGAGGCTGGTGGAACAGAGCTGACGAGTTATGCCATTCAACAGAAGATGTGGAAGTTCAGTTATTTCCAGTTTGGAATATGATAAAGAAAGATCTAACAAAAAATCCAAGCTATTCATACTTCCTTTTGGATTCTCCATATCTACCTGCTAGAAAGGAAATTGATCTTGACTTTGATCCAAATACAGAAGAGGCGACCAGTAGATGCAAGCAACCTGTGTTGAATGATAAGATATCAATGACTGGGTTGGTAAACCAACTTTCCTCCTTTTGGGGTCCCTATGAAGAGCAACCAGTTCCTTCGCGCAGCAATTTTCATCTCCTGGAGTTTGATATTCTCCCTGGCCCAAACAGATCTAAAAGATTTTCAAGACAACACTCTAGTCTTCCACTGCTGGGATGGTACGAGGAATTAAACAATGGGGAAGATCCGTTTGTAGCTCCTGATAGTGCAGAAACGAAAGGAAGGTATCAGTTATCATTAGCTTTGTACCATGCTCCACAGTCTCGTGGCCTAATAAGAGACTCTGAAGGTCTTGACAGCTGCACAGGCGGCACTTTCTTTCATTCAGTTGGTGATACTATAATCTCAGAAGATATGATCGACCCCAGTGTAGATCATGTCCTTTTACCATCTGGTACCAAGTTTGCAGTGGGATCCGACTGGGAAGACTTATCAGTCGATTACACTAGAGAATTTCTCTTACCTTATAATCCTAATGGTCAATTTGGCCACATCTCCAGCAATGCATTTGGAAGATGTCTAGTTGAACCAAGTGATACTGACAGCAGGAGTCAAATTACCAGCACGGTTTGCGCTCTGTATGACCTTTCATCCTTTGGTTTTGGAATATCACCAGAACGGACGCAAATGGTCTTTCTACCGGCTACTGAAGAATGATTCCTGCTTGGGAGATTTTCTTCTAATTAGTTGAATGGTATGAAGGTAACAATTATCGTTTCCTTGCCTTCACAAAACAATTATCATGTCCTTTTGGGGCCAGTCATTTCCTCACGTTTCCTGGTTGCATGAGCTCGTGTTGGTTGAAATGTGTGTATAATTTTCTTCTTAGTAAAGATTCATTGGTTGATCAAGCTATCTAACCACTGTTTTTATTGATGCCATTTCAGATAAATCGGTAGCCTGTAACATGGGCAACCAAAGTTAGGACGGATTGGTATTGTAAAACCCAGAAAGATATATGCTTACTCTTTTATGCTGTGTGCACGGAGTGCAGTCTGGGCTGGACTTGCATATTAATTGTTGAGTGCTAATCGAATGATAAATGGAGTGGTAAAATTTTTAACACTATGCATAATTGTTTAAGGAAATTATTGTTTGAGATGCATTTATGGGGCCATTTGTGCGCCATTGTTGATAAAATTAAAAATTTGTGGTCGGAATCCTGCCAATGTGACACCAAGGAACATAATTAGATCTTAAACTATTATGTTTTACTGACCAACTCCATTCATGCAAAATCAGTATGGTGGAAATGAATATGTTCTAGAAAGATTACATGATAATATATATATAAGAAGAAAGGTTACGACCCTAAATCCTCAAATTATTTTACGTCTAAATTCTTTTCAGAAGTATATAATCAACCTATGATTCTTTCCATTTTTTATGGACAGCATAACAAAAATCAGGCCTAAACTTCCTGAGCAATATTTTTTGTACACCATGATATGTAATTATGTCCAGTCGCTTTGCAAATTCATATGTTTGTCGTTGGCAGTTCATGCACTTGTGCTTCTATTTCTTATTCTAAATATGTAGAAAATGGGTAAATTAATTAATAGTTTCGGACTATAATAGTAGTTCTTTGTTGTAACATGTTTTAATTATATTGTAATAAAGAATAATATTTATTATAATGAGTTATAGTACGATTAAAAAATAAGTCAAATATTTAATAAGAAATTATAATTAATTTATCATATATATTTAAAAACTGTTTTGGTTCTAAAATCTTGTATTCTCCCGTTGCCATGCCAGTTTATCAATAGTAACAATCACTTTGTCTTTCTATCTTTCACACGTAATCTAGCCCCGAACACAATTATGTCGTGTACTGTTGGTTTGTTGTGGCACACATCGGAAATCTTTTAGTAGATCCAATTTTTGGCATCAAATAACGCCAAATAAAAATGTCATTATTTGGCAACAAACATGTAGCTTTTTTTTTTTGGCAATGTACAAACATGTATCTGGCACTTTATAAAAGAGAGGGTGGTGATGAATGTCTATTAAATTTAGGGTATGCTTGGTTGCTTGTAAAACCATTCATAGGGAAAAGGTTTTTGAAGGAATATTTTTTTTAGAAAAATAAAAAGTATAATTATCTATTTGGTATTCACTTAAATATTTCTCTTAAAAAGATGTCTTGGTGTTGGTTTTTCAGTAGAATATTTATTAAAATAATAATTAAAAATATCTAAAAAATAAAAAAAAATAAGTTGTGTGTCGACAACCCGATCACTGATTGTTCGACGATTGACGACCAGCAACTCGGCTAGCAGCGTCTGTTGTTTGGTGGCCGGCATTCAGCATCGGACATTGTCTGTCAGGCGTCGGCCGTTTGACACCGGACGTCGGATGCCAGACATTGAGCATCTGACGTCTGGTGTTGGGTGTCTACTGTGGGACGCAGAATATCGATCGTCGAATGCTAGATGTTGGTCGTCAGACGATGGATGCCAAACATCGGAGGCCGAAGGTGGGATGTCGAACATCAGGCGCCGACTAGCGTCTGACGACAACAGTTGGATTTTAAACATCAAACAATAAGAATAAGAGTAAAAATTGTAGTCATACTCTTGAAAATTCTACGTGACAGAGAAATGTAAGAAAATAATTTACAAAGTTTTATCAAGGCTGTCAAAATTCATAATTTTAAATAAATTTTTTTATGTATTCACTTTTCAATGGTACTAAATAAGTTATTGTATATATATTTTTGAAAATATTTTCTTCCATGAATTTTTTTACTGATTCTTAATATCAAAAAACAATGTTAATAACTATTTTCCCTATCTGAAAACCGTGATGATGGCATGTGAAAGGATGCCAAATTTCAGATAATTGACGCTGCTAGGGCAAACAAATTTCTTCTGCTCACCTAGGTGTCTGTCACCCAATCGATCAATCAGAGGACTTTGAAAAGAATTTATAGTTTCATAATAATAAATCCCAATAAGAATGTTCAGAGTTCGATTCAACTCATAAATTCAGATGGAATCAATCAATTTGATTTGAGTTGGACACTTCAACTATTTTATTTTGATTCGGTTTGATTTAAAAATCATAATTTTAATTTGATTCGATTTTTAATCAGAGTAAATCGATGTAATATGAATAAATTGAAATTCTAATATTCCTTTAAAATTTATATAAAATTTTACTTAGTCTTCGATAGTAAATTATTATAAGATTAATAATAGTTTAATCTGTAGTTAAAGTTATTATTATATCTTGCTATTTTTCAAAATTTCTCTTCATAAATATTACAACAAACATATATTTATCGAGAGATTATATATTAATAAACTTTTTAAATATATTTTGATTTAAACTGAATTAAATCCATTTAATTTGATTCTAATTGAAAATATATTTCTTAATTAAAAAAAACTCTTTTAAACTGAATCAAATCGAACCGATAGATAGACTACTGGGCAGCCCGGCCCAGCCCGCAGAACCCAAAGCGCTCCGGGATCCGCGCGTCCTTCTATATGTAGCCTGGCTTCTCGTGTCGCCGATTCTTATACCACCGTCCCTTTACACCGTTCTCTTCGATTTCTCTCGCTTCGGCTCTTGCTTTGGCGGGAAGCAGCACAGAGTGGGAGGAGCAGGAGATTAGAGAGACAAAGGGGGGGAACAGGGGAGAGAGAGAGAGGACAAGGAAGAAACCCTAAAACAGGCGTGTCTGTTCTTGGCCCCCCACGAAGGGCCACAGGCACCCCCACAAGACCATGCACTGGCTGGTATCTCGCAGCCTCGTCTCTTCCTCCTACCGGTGGCTGTCTCTCGCCGGCATCCTACGCTCCTCCTTCGCTTGCCAGTTCCACAATTCCCACTTCCCGCGGTGAGTTAGAGTGCTTATTTCTCTGGCTATGTTCCTTCTCAACGTTCTTGCTCCCTTCTACCCTCACTCCGTGGGTGTGGGTCGGGGGGGGGGGGGGCTCTGCGGATGTGCGTTTGTGTGCGTGTTTTCTGTGCTAACATCGATTTCCAACTGGCGGAACGCTGCTAAATGCCGTGGAAAACTTTTGATGAGCGAGGTTTTGAAAAATGTCCTTAACCGAAGACATTCTTTACGTGAAGTAACATTATTTAATAGAAACTGTGTTTGACCATCCTGTTGATTTTAAAAATACTTACTGTTCATACGCTTCATTTTGTCGACATATTCACCACACCCGCAACTTGAAGTCACCCGTGTGAAGTTGAGCTTGGATCTTTCGCGGCATATGTCATCTGGGCCATGTGGGTACCATTCATATACCTCTGGATTCCTTTCGTGTCAGGCAACCATGATGTGCGGAGCAAGGATTAAAAACCGAATTGTTCTGGTTCGGGGATCGGAACCAGCTAGCTGTGCTCAGGCAGAACCGGGTTGGATTGGTTCCCGTGAAGGAACGCTATCAACCTCATAAATGAGAAGTCTTTTTTTTCCGATAGGTAATTAAACGTCATATAAATGAAAGATAAGTTAGAAGTCTTTTTTTTCTGATAATTAATTAAACGTCATATAAATGAAAGAATGGACTGATAGGCCAGTTTCACGTCTGTTCTGCCCAGTTCACCATGTGCTCCGTTTTCCTTTTTGCTGTTTTCTTAATATTTTTTGAATTTTTTTATCTGGTCTGGCTCAGAAATCAGGTGAACCAAATTGGGTCAAGCCGGTTCCCATTGATTCACCCAGTTCCATTCAAACTGGCCCTTTTTCTAAACCACGATGAGGAGGGATCCCTACGATGTCGTGTATTTAAACTGTCTGTGAATCCACATGGCTGGATCTCCATCATGTTTCTTCTATCCCCCAACTTCTAGACCAATGTAGATGGTATACCAGTCGAACTGAGTCATCACTTTAAGGTGATATCTTCTTAGACTGTAATGACATATGCTTGTACAGAGGTGTAGTTGACCCTCTGATATGGGTGCTATGTTGCACATTTAGATGCCTCAAACCTTACTGGATGCCAGAGCATTAGACTGTGCCCTGCGAACTCAGAGAGCTTCTTGTTCTTGCCATGTTCTCAGCTGTATGATGAACAAGTATTGAATGAACATCTTCAGATTCTTTACATACATTGTAAACTGAGAATCTGAAGTCTCCTCACAACAGAGTAGAAGCATATAATGGACAAATTGACATGCTTTCAATTGTTTAAGCACTTCCATTGGAGCATTGCATATTTCCCAGAAGTGATATTGCCATCTGTTTGCATCCTTCTTATTGTCTTCTAAAATAGTATGAATGCTACACATAAAGCAAACAATGTGAAGACTATACTATTATATTCTGTATGCTGTCTTGTTGATAGGCGTATGTGATCTGTGGCATGTAATGATGTATAATGTGAGGCACCTTGCTTAATGATGGGTTCTGGTGCTTTGTATATTACTGAACTGATCCATCAAACTCAGAACTTGAGTTGTTATATGGAGAGAACTGATACAGGCATGCAATGGCTTACAAATATCAGGTGCAAGCAAAAAAGAATCGGATTGGCCTAGGAACCTCATCCAATCTGGATTGGATTGGCTGGATCGGCTGATCCACAGGATCGGCCAGATTAATTTTCTTTGAAAAAAATCAGGAAAAATAAGAAGTCAGGACAAAATGTCTTTAGTATTCCCACGCACACACACACATATATGATACATGTAATCATGCATATGAATTACACACACACACACACACACATATATATATATACATAATATATATGTAATGTACATATCATATTAATGTACAAACCTAATTAATATGTATATCCTTATAAATGTATACATTATACATATATATATATATATATATATATTAACATATAGAGTCATATATACACATATATCATCATCATCATCAGAGTCTTATCCTATTATTTGGTTGGCTACATGAATCCTATTCCGCTAAAGCTTTCAATCAAATGCTATATTTGTATTTAAATCCAAGAAGCCTATGTCCTTCCTAATAACATCACACCTTCTCATTTTTGGCCTACACCCAGCTCTTTTACTAGCATCTTGGTCTCATCCTTTAACCGGTATCGATTTAGGGTGACAATGCATGTGTCTAAATCACTTGAGTTTATTTTCTTTCATTTTACTATCAATTAAACCTATCTCCAAATCCTCACGGAAACGCTCATTCTTGATCTTATCTTTCTTAGTTTTATTACATATATATCTCAACATTCTCATCTCTTCTACACCTTTGTTATGAAAGGCGCTTGAGCCGATCGCCTAGGCGCTGAGGCGAGGCGACCTCAGAGCGCCTCGCCCTGGCCAATTTTGCC